>VZUA01032663.1:0-17834 GCA_013401035.1 Horornis vulcanius | reverse complement strand
GGGAAAGCATCCCAGCACCTCCCCACCCTCCCAGCCAGAAATTTCTTCTTAAAACTCATTTAAATCCAACCTCCTCCACCTTAAAGCCATTCCCCTTTGTCCTGTTTTCCCCTCTCCTTTATTCTACAAGGGCCAACAACAAAAATAGCTCAGGTAGAGACAAATCCATGAATTTTCAAGCTCCAAATGCCCACAATCCATCCCCATTTAGGTCTGCAAGGTGCTGAATACCTTTGGAGCATACACAAACTCAGTGTTGTGAACCTGAATTTGCAGTGCCATCCACACCCCCTACTTCATCTCATCCCCTGTCACTTCATTCCCTTCACAGGAGGATTTTTTCCACCAAATCCTACATTTTACTGCCCCCCATGCCCTTATATTTTGCACTGTGACAAAAAAAAAATCAGCTAAAACCTTTAAGATGATCCATTTACAGGCACCAACCTCACAATTACACCTTGAACAGAAATCAGATTTAAGATTCAGGAAGAATTTCTGTTTACACTGAGGACTCATTCTTCCCCACACAGCTTATATTATATTTTTTCCTCTGTTTTCTAGTGCAGACGAGCAATTCCTTTTGCCAGCCCGCTGTCAGCTTCCTAACCTGCCCAATAATACACCAAGAAAATTAGATTATGTCAATTTTTAAGAGAAAACTGTTAACATTAATGAATAATACATGTTTCATTTCTGTAAATTTGCTTTTTCTGATGCCTCCAGCCAGGCTGGGTGGATAACTGCCTGCCTATTTTACCTGCCCTAGGGCCAGCCCTGTTAAGTGTGATTACTGCTAAGCTATGGATGGCAAACTGAGGCTTAATTATCAATTTCTTGACTAGAAAATTTGTTTCCCAGGAAGAACATTGCAGTAACAGTATGTGGGCATTATGCTTCTGTGGATTCTTTTTATGAAGCAAAACTGAAGGAATAGATAAGGCAAATACAAGTTTTAGGAAATTAATGCTCAGTTAGTACCAGATAATTCTTACAGGAAAGGAGGGTTGAAGACACTGCTGGTTTTGACCACCACTGTGGGTGTTCAGCATCTTTGTGTCCTTCTAAAAGCCTTTTTTCTTCTGCTCCCCAACATCAGAGCAGACTTATGTAAATATTTGGGGTTAAAGGCAGAAAAGAGTATTACAGGATGTACAGGTGCAGCCTGGAAATCCAGGAATAATCCTCTTTTCCTTCTGGATCAGGTTTCTTTGAGCATGCAATTCACTTTTCTTCACTCAGCATTGCTCATTCAAACGAAAATACTCATTAAAGACAGTGGGAAACACCACAAAAAAAAAAAAAAAAAAAAGAAAAGCAGCAAGCTGATCAAATTTAAATATTTCTCATCTGATCAGGAAAAAGAACATTTTAGTGAAGTGCAATTGAACTGAGTGTTGAATCACTGGGGGGAATCAAACAAAGCTCCAATTTTCACAGGAATCCCCTGTTCCAGGGGCTCTGTGCTGTATCACACACCTTGTTGAGGCTCCCAGTTCCTCACTTTAAAACACCTTTGAAGCTCCAAACACACAGTTTGTGGTACCAACTGCTCAAAGCAGCATGGCTGAAAGCTTGTCCTGCTCAAAGCTCCAGCTGCATTTCATGTGTGGCCAAGGCAGGACTCACTGATGTACTGACCTGTTCCTCCAGCAAAAACACCAAAAATCAGTTTAACAGCAGCAGCCCTGGGCAAAATCCAGAATTTTCAGGATACATAAAATCCATTCCTCCCAAAGAAACTGGGTGAGGTTTTCAGTGTTTTATGGTTTGGGTGAGAGTTAAAGGATAATTCTTTTACTGCCCACTCAGAAATCTGCAGGTAACAAATGCTGGGGAGGTACTACACAGAAGTATTGTAAAAACTCTGCTGAATATATTTCACAATTTATCACATTAAGGCTGCAAAAGACCCATAAATTCATCAAGTCAAAGTGCCAAGGCCACCACTGACCCACATTCCCAAGTGCCACATCCATATGATTTTTTAATCCCACCAGAAATGGGGACTCCACCAGTCATGGACAACCCTTCATAGGAGGATTTTTTCCTGTTATCACAACCTAAAACACATGATTATTTTTACATTTTAACATGCCTGGCTACAGGCTGTGTTTGTGCTCACACTCACTTTACACATGGAGTAAATGGGAGGGTCCCTGTTACTCTGGTGTCACCAGGAATTCTGCATTCTCTCCCTGGCCCTGCAACCACCCTTGGCTTGGCAAAGTCATAGAACCACAATCAGTAAGGCTGGAAAAGTCCTGCAAGATCATCAAGTCCAACCTTCAGTTGAATGCCTACTAAACCATACCACAAAATGCCACTTCTACTTTTTTTTTAACACTTACAGGGATGGGGACTCCACCACTGCCCTGGGCAGCTGTGCCTGGGCTGGACAACTCTTCTGGGGAAGGAATTTTCCCCAATATCCAATCTAAACCTCCCCAGCCCACCCTGAAGCCGTTCCCTCTCCTCCTGTCCCTGTCCCTGGGAGCAGAGCCCGACCCCCCCGGCTGTCCCCTCCTGTCAGGGAGTTGTGCAGAGCCACAAGGGCCCCCCTGAGCCTCCTTTTCTCCAGGCTGAGCCCCTTCCCCAGCTCCCTCAGCCTCTCCTGGTCCTCCAGACCCTTCCCAGCTCCCTTCTGGACCCACTCCAGCCCCTCAATGTCCTTATCAAGCATGGCCCAAAACTGCCCTCATTATTTGAGATGGGACCTCAGCAGTGCCCAGTGCAGGGAATTCATATTATATGTATCACATAATTATCATACATACTTGAACCAGTCCAAAACAAACAGTACAGCATTAAAACTATCAAAAATCACCCCTCAGGAAAGAAAATTAAAGGGATTATTTTGTCTTGTTATTCTCCATGTTACACCACACCAAGCACCTAAAACAGAAACAAGAGTACAACAAGGTAAAGAAAAGAAAATACAGCCCGAGCTAAAAGACAATTGTGAACAACAAAGGATTTGTGGAGTTAAACAAAGAAAGCAGTTGCTAGAAGCAACAAATAATAATTTAAGCAGAGCATTGTGGATGTCTAGAAAGCTCAGCCTCCTCTCTGCAGGAAACAACTGCAATGTGCCAAGGAAACTTCAGTATTAAAAGGGAGGAGGGGAAAAAAAGCAGAATAAAAAGAAATCTATGAGAACACGGTTATTCTCATCAGGCCACTCTTGCTGATGGCTGTGGCCACGCAGCAATTCCTGCATTTGCTTTTTCCTTTGGGTTTGAACCCCTGTGATGGTTTTGTAGCGTTTGTGGTGCTCTGACAGCCAAGGCCAAGCACAGCCACAGGAGAGACAGCAACATCGAGCCTGAGGTAGCTTTTATTTCTGAATTAAAGTGCCAGGCAGGAAGGTTGAGAGCCAGGGGACAACACCAGGGAAGAGAGGAGAGGTCAGCATGTGAGGGAGAGGAACAAAATAACAGAGATGAGAGGAATCATCTCCCACATCTCACTGCCCAGCACACTCTGCCGTGAGCAGAGAGCTCCTCAGGCACTGTCAAGCTGAAAATGATCCCGGGAATTGCTGCAGTGAGGGAGTTTGAAGTGCAAGTTGTTGGGAGGATCAAGTGTTGACTTCCCAGAGGTGTGGAAGATGCATTTAAGTGCTCTGCAAGCAATAACCCATGACAAATGCACTCATTTGTTACTGCCTCTCCCCCTCAAAGCTGGAAACACAACATCACACAGTGGCTCTGACAATGATCATTTCAAGGACTGGGCCTCAAAGTGAAAATGTCAAGCAACACCTGAGATCAAAGACACATTCTGTACACGTTTACCTTACCGGTATTTAAGTCCTTGAGTTAATCAAAATAAAATGTGTAAGTGAGGAAAGAAAATCTGGTCCTTTCTGAAATTCAGGGGTTTATTCAGATTTCCCCCCTGCTTCCAACTTTATTTTTATAGGTGTAAAAACATCCTCGCCAGGGAAAAGAGCCTGTCCAAAACAGTTCAGCAAAAATTCTTCCTCCTGACTGCTCTTACAGCCCACGAGACATCACAAGCATCCATTTCAAGAGATCACATCAAAAATGTTTTATAAAGCTCCCTGGGACAAGAACAACTCTACTTCAACCCACTGTGTCTCCACTGAGCTACAAATTTCCACAGGTTCATTAAACTAAATGGACTTATTTGAATTTTATAATTGAAAACTGTTGTCTTAAAGACAAGTCCCTGATGGGGTGATCTACAGCTTCCAGCACTATTTAACCTCAAAGTGTATAATCTGATAATTCATGTTTTGAAACCTCTCTAGAGGTTATCAGAAGCCACTGGAATAGTTGAGTCCTTATAAAACAAAGCCAGACAGAAGGAAAAAAAATAAAACTCCAAATGGCATTTAACAATTTAACTTGGCCGCAACATGTTGAATGTTTTCTTCTTATTTTCATAGGTTAATGGATTGCTCCTGAGAAATTCTGGATTTGAGGAAATGAATTAAAGCATTCAGGGAAGAGATTTCTTCACAGAAACCATGAGGTGCTGGACAGCTGGTAGTCAAAAATTTTATTATCCAAGTCAATGGACATGGGAAATGAGGTGTTCTGAGATCTGATTGAACAATTATAAATAATAAATTAAAAGAAGTGAAATCCTGAGGCCAGCACGCTCCACCCTCACCAAGGGTACTCAGCCTGCAGAGAACTCCCACTCCCCTGTGCAAAGAAATAACTCCCTACAAGAACAGCAGCACCAAGTCTGTTCACAATCCTGTTAAGCACCCAGAGCAAACAGAGCATTTTAAAACATTTTCCTCCTCTACTTACATTCCATTAATCTTTCATGCTATTTACACAGTTGGTTAGAGCATTTTCAACAGAAGCTGGTGATCTTTTTATCATTGAGGACTTGTGGATGGGTACAGGAGGGATGGAGCAAAAAGGCTGAGCAATCTCCAGCCATTTAAATAAATACCAGCAGGGAATTCTTTATTTTGCTAAATTAACCAACCTTTAATCAAATTTCCTCACACCAATACAAATGATGCCAGGGGAGAGAGCGATCACCTGGTTTCTGAAACAAAGACTGGACTGCAGTGGCTTCAACAGAATTCCCCTCCCTCAGATGGCTCCAACAGCAGCACAGGAAGAGTTTCAATCCCACACAGAGGAAAAGCCCAGGGACACGAGGCAGCTGCAAATTTTCCGTGCAGGAACAGGGCTGGAGGCAGCAGACAGCCCCAGGAGGTGCCAGTTACACCTCCAGGCACAGGCAGAGGGACTCAGCTCCCACTCCACTGTGTGAGACCCTGTCCAGGAGTGCCTCCATGTACAGGAAACCACAGGGACCAACTCTTCTTTTGGCTACTAATTTTAGATCCAAAAATTAAATCAACCATTCCATGCATTCCCACATTCCCAGGAGAAAGTCAAAGCCCTAAGGATCAGTATTTCCAGATCTGCAAGAGCACAGGCTGGACAATGCTACTCACACCTGTCACCTGGATAATTAAAGCATAAAGAATATTTTGGGAGACACTGCCCATGCTGCACCATGAACCCATCCTTGGAATCACACCTGCAGCCCTGCAGGAACCAGCAGGAGGCTTGGGGAACTTCATCATTCACCTGAAGGTTTCAAAACTGCACCAGAACCAAGAGCTGTTGAAGGCAACACCTTTGAAAGAGTTAAAAGCACAATCATTTCCTAACAAAACCCAGTATTTCCACTTCTAGTTTTGCCAGGGTAGGTTCAACTCCAGCTCTGCACTGGCTAAAGCTAAAATAAGAGCTGAAAAATATTTTGAGCTTTTAACTTGGCACAGTCACACTTCTTGTCCTTTTCTATGTGGTTTTGTATTCACATGTGCTCCTTTACCTATTTTTAAATGCAACCAAGGGTCTGTATCAAGCTACAACCCAACACTTGCCAAATACCTAAACATTTTATACAAGTGCCTGGAGATCATTTCGAGGAAATTTATAGTTTACAACCACACTCTGCCATATACAATTTATTTTCAGGGAATTTCTGAAGTACTTTTCTCGTAGAAGAACTGCTACCTTTATAACACTGGAAAACACCATTTGCAATAAAAGTGGTTTTAAGAGACCATTACAGATCAGAATAACTCGAGTTTATTCCTTGCAGCAGCTATTTCTCAAATGCAATGACGAGGGCAACAGCTCCACATCCCTGTTCCTCGCTCTCCATCACAAACTGGCATCTCAGCTCTACTGCTTTAGACACAAAGAGAAGACCAAATGCCAGGTCATTAGCAAAAATCCATTCAGCAAGTTCTCTTGCAATGAAAATAATGGCCACAAGCATTAAAGAGAAAGAATCCCACTTGTGAAAAATAAAGTATGTTCAAGGTGTTTTGCCTGCAATCTCAACTTGTGCAGAGATCTGTTGGGTGCGTTTGCTTCTGTGAAAGCTCAGCACAAAGATTTCACTGAGGGCTTAGGGAGTCACTGCTAAAGTTTGTTTTCCCCCCAATTAAAGAAGCTATTAAAGGCCAGCTTTAGAAACCAGCAACCTTTAACTGGGAAGAAAAACGCCCAACAATAAATAAAAGGCAGACACATTCACCAATTAAAAATCTGACAAGATCTCTAAAAAAAAAAAAATAAAAGCATTTGCTAAATGCCAGGTTGCTTGTTTCAGAATACAAAAGCTGCTTCAACCAGCTACCAACAAAACAAAAGGTTAAGAAAAATCAATATACAAACACGTGTTTGTCCTCTGAGTGATAAAAGAAAATATTCCCAAATTGTCTTCCAGCAGGTGATCCAAAATTGCTCCCTTATCTGCATGGTTTTTAAAAAAGCCCCTGCAATCAGCAGGAGATTTCTCCAACAAAAGCCTCTGGTCATCTGTGACAGCATCTTGGCCTTACAAAGCACCTTTTATTTCAAGAGTTTGAGGGATCTGTCTCATCCACGAAGGAATGAGCAGGTTTTGGAGGTGGGAGTGCTGAGGAATGAGCACAAGTGCAGCAGCACAGGGACAGAAGCTGTAAAACCCTGATATCCAATATCCACCCTGGAAGTCACAATCCCAGGAGCTGTTTTCTTGTAGCAAATAATGCTCATTTCTGCTCAGCACTCTGAGGACAAGAACAAATTGAAGAGACTCCTAATAGCTGTACAGGCACAGGGAAAAGAAGGAAAGCTCCCTGGAGCTTCAGCAAAAGTGGGAATTTAAGAGAAGACGCTGCAAATGCTCATTAAGCTTCTCAGACACTCTTTACTTCTAAAAGATTTATTGGTGTGGACCATCCCTTTATTTCTCCTTTGGGAAAAACAAGAGGGGAACTGGCCAAGAACTCAGTGACTCCAGCACTGCTGGGGATGGAGCTACACCTTCCTAAATTTGGGAATTCCCTGGGAGCTCCTGGATCTTTTGGGATGGATCAGTCCTGTCCTGGGACAGTTGCACATCGCTCACTCCTGACAGTGCTCATGGAACATTCTTCCAAATTAATCCATCCCCGAGGCTGCCTTTAGTCTCTATTCTTGGCAACAACCAGAAGGTGAATTCCATGAGTGCAGGGATCCTCCTACAGGAAACAACTCCCAAAGAACAAACGTGTTCCCTGACACAAGAGGAAAAAGTGACACTTCACAGGGACAGAAAGGAATCACAAGTGAGACTTCTTCCTGTTGGGTTTTCCTTCATCTCGGAGCTTGCTGTATCCAGAGCTGCTGAAAAGCAGCACCACAGAGAGCAGGGATAACTTAAAAGTCCCAAACCAGAGCCCCAGACACCATAAAATTCCATTTCTGACTGGATTTCAGTGCTGCTATAAAGTTAAACTTGTAGTGGATCTCACCCCAAACCCTCTCCCTGGAAGGGAGACACTTTCTCCTGGGAAGTCCAGTCACAAAACTACAAGAATCCCTAAATCTGGGATCACAGAAAGGGGAATTATTCAGGCTCTTGCAAGTGAGAGCTGCTGAGCTCAAGTAAATACCAAAAATTATTAATTTCATTAATAAAATAATTTCTATTTACAGAAGGCCTTTAGCTTCACACTTCAAAGCATTTCACAGACAATAAGAAGAGATTTTGCAGACCTAAACAATGTTTGAGTTTTGGAAAACATCCCTGTCTTTACTATAACCATGTCAAACATCAATACTTGAAGAAGTTCCTCTGGTTTTGTCTGTTTACAGCAGAAAAATGCAGTCAAAGTTTTGCTGTTTTTCATCCACTGTTCCCTTTATGGACCTTTCACACAGCAACAAGGGAGAAATAAAACAGCCTAAATAAACAGGGATACACAAATGTAAAACCACAAGGGGTGGCAGAAGCCTCCATTATGCATAAATGTTTTGGAAATAAAGCCATCAACAAAAGGAAACTCAGTCACATTTCAAACCAACAGCTCGCTGTTAAGATTTGTAATATTTTCCTGAGTAAAAATTACATTTAAGCTGAGTAAAATTACGTTTAAGCCACCCAGGTTTAAATTTGTCTGCAGTGATATTTTATGACCATATAAACCACTAAAAAATTCACCTGTTGCTTGGCGAGTTCATCCTCACCTGAGCTCCTACACAAAAACAAGGCAGGGAGAAAAGTGATTTAAATTCCTTTTCACACCACTTGCTTTCTGCACTTGGCTAAGCCTAAGAAACATCAATATTATTACCACACCACTTTTTCCTTCCTCTGCAATCAGTTCTACCCTCAGGTTTTCATGGTCTGGCTCAAGCTGACACGTCAAGCTCTGCAGAAAATCTCTAAGTCCAAACCAAGTTGTAATTAAATTCTGGAAGTTTAGTTATCAGGCTGTTCTATTGAATAACTTTAATTTCATAAAGTCAATAACTCAATGTTGTTGTCTAAACACTGGGCTTAAACTAGCCAAGGTATCAGTGCCTGGAAGCCAAAGATTATGAGACAAACATTTCTTTTTATTTGGAGAACAGAGCACTGTGAGCTCACTCTTCTGTTTTCAAATAAATTTAATAAGCCCAGATTTATTAAAATAGAGGTACAAAAGGAAGCCCTTAAAATACTCTTGGAAATTACAGGAAACACAGAAAAAAGATGATTACAACAGGAAATGCTGCACAACCACTGCATGTTTATTATTCTTCCCAGACAGTGGCACCAGCTGCTTTTCTTTACAGAACCAACGTCTCCCTCAAGTTTTACAAGATTTTAAAGACCAGAGTGATGAAAAAGAATTGAATTTTCTCCCAAACATTATCATTCACAGAGGATATTTAAATCATAACATGTTTTAGATACAGAACTAGTGCCACAATAACTTCTCCACAGTAACAGAATGACTACAGTTTCTCTCCAAGACATTGGAGTAGGATCCAAAGTTTGGGAGCTCATTACAACTGACAGAATCCTGCTGGTGTGACTGCAGCTGCCCACACCCAACTGTGTAAGAACATTCAAACCATCTAAGAACATTTAAAACCTTCAGAGTGGGCATTCAGCTGCCAATCCAAGGGTTTTAAGCAGCACAGAAAAGATCTGCAAGCAGTTAAAGAAAATACTGGGTGGGGGAAACAGTGAATTCAAGTCCAAGTCTATCACAGAAGCATCCTCCAGCAGAGCCAAGCTCAGGAATAGCAGACAAAAATCAATGTCTAAACATGACAGGACACAACTCTTGCATTTCAATCCCAACAAGACAAACTGGGAAGCAGCAGCACTTTGCTCACTCTGGCATTCCTCCTGGATGGAGTCTGCCCACTGGAATTTCTGGTCCTCCACCTTTCCAGCCAGATGAACTGTACTCAGTGCTGCTGTGTTTGAGGGTGGGGGTCACTTATGGGCTCCACAGCAATAACATGACAGTGCCTTGGCCTTCATGAATGGCATTAAGCTGGTACTGCCTGCAGGGTTTATTTATTTTATTGTTTTTCACAGCCTCAGTGAGTTTGGAAAAGATCTCCAAGGCCATTGAGTCCAACCTGTGACAGATCCCCACCTTGTCACCCACACCAGAGCACTGAGTGCTGTGTCCAGTTTTTTCTCAAAAACCTCCAGGGATGAGGACTCCACCACTGCCCCTGGAGTGATGGAGTGCTTACCTACAGTGTTTGAAGACACTTCTTGTGTAGGAATTCCTCCTAATATCCACCCTGAGCCTCCCCTGGGCCAGCCTGAGGCTGTTCCCTCTCCTCCTGTCCCTGTCCCTGGGAGCAGAGCCCGACCCCCCCGGCTGTCCCCTCCTGTCAGGGAGTTGTGCAGAGCCACAAGGGCCCCCCTGAGCCTCCTTTGCTCCAGGCTGAGCCCCTTCCCCAGCTCCCTCAGCCTCTCCTGGTCCTCCAGACCCTTCCCAGCTCCATTCCCTGGACCTGCTCCAGTCCCTCCAGGCCCTTCCTGAATTAAGGAGCTCAGAACTGGACACAGCACCAGAGGTGTGGCCTCAGCAGTGCCCTGTACAGGGGTAAATAACTTCCCTGGTCCTGTGGCCACACTATTTTTGACACAGACCAGGTGCCATTGTCCTTCTTGCCCACCTGGGCTCGTGTTCAGTCACTGCCAAGCAGCACCCCCAGGTCCTCTTCTGCTGGGCAAATTCCCAGCCCCTCTGCCCCAGCCTGGAGCAGTGCAGGGCGATATTGTGGCCAAAACACAGGACACGGCACTTGGCATTGTTGAATCTCATCCCGATGGTCTCGGTCCCTCAATGCAGCCTGTCCAAGTCCCTCTGAGCACAGGATGAAGCAAAGCTCTGAGAGCAGGAGGAAGTGAGCAGGGCAGGGCGGCGAGACAGGGGACAGCCCTCAGGGCAAGGTCTTCTCCAGCACTGCAGCCTCCCCAGAGCTCCAGGGCCAGCAGGGACCCAAGCTCAGGGTCACCCAATGTTCAGGAGAGACCCCATACCGCGGAGGCCCGACACGGGCAGGCCTCCCCAGCACAGCAGGACCCGCACCCGGCCCTGGGTCACCCTCAGAGACCCGGGGGATGCGGAGCGGGGCAGCCCCTACCTGATAACCGAGATGAGCAGCCCCGAAGGGTCCTTGCTCCTGCCCACGGTGCCGCGATACCTCCCAACCGCGTCGCCCGCCGCCATCTTGCGCCCCCTGAAACACGGCGCAGACACGTGTGCTAGCGCGCCGCAGCCAATCATAGGCGAGCAGGGCGGGCATTCACCCAATAGAAGGCGAGGAGGGCGGGGCACGCGGCATCAAGGTGGGGTTCGGCGCCGCGGAGCCTTCTGGGAGTTGTAGGTTTTTTTTGTGGCGGCGGCGATACAGTTTCCCACGCAAATCTTCGACAGGTGGTTAAAAATCAGTAAAAAAAGTTTAAAAATTACCGACCTGACAAGATACACCTGCAAAGAAACCTGTGCCCAAGAGCCGTCATTCACTCTGGTAGCGGCAGGAAACGGGGTGGGCGTACGAGGGACCAAAGCGTCCCCTCAGAGCCCTCACAGAGCAGGGTTGGTTGAACAGGGAGGGATTTAAATGTTTATAAAGTTAAAAGTGATTAAAGTGCGTTAAGTACTTAAATTAACGTGTTCGATGAATTAGTAATGCTAAATACTCACAGGATGTCACAGCCTGAAGGAGTCTGATCACAAATACACCCACAAGAGTTGCTGAGGCTTCCTTTAATTTAATATCTTTAAGCTACAATGTTATTCAGAATAACTTTCCCCAGTTTTCCGTGGGAAGGCAGTGAGGTGACCAAAGATGAGCCAGCCCAGGTGGTCCTTGAAGTGAGCTCTGAAAGCAAACCTCGGCACAAGAATTGAGGTTTTGGAGCAGATGGAGGTGATGGATTGAAATCTGTTTAAACATCAAAAATGCTCCAACACCCAATGCTCAAGGCAGGATATTCCGTGATCCTACAATGCTGTGATTCCACGATACTGAACACCACCTTCATTGCTTTACCATGGACATATCCCACCCCTTGCCACAGGATCACCTTTGGAAAAAGGAAAAGTGGATGTCACCCTGTCCGGGGCTGGAAATCCAAAGCTTGTTTTTCACCAAACATCAAACAAACCTCTCCCAAGAACCGCCTCGCTTTCCCCATTTCTGGGTGAGGGATAAGGACACTTTTCCAGTCTCATCCTTTAAGAGCTTGTGGTAAAAAACACTGTGCAAACCCCAGGATTGTTGCAGAGATAGAATTCTTAAGGAAAGACAGGAACAACCATCATTTGCATTGCTGGGTGTTTTCTAAACCAGATTCAATCCATTATGTCAAACATGCTGCTCTTCCAGAGGTGTTTTTTCTGCCCAAAGCCGCACCTTAATGATTTAAATGCATGGAAATCGCTGAAATCTGTAGGTCAGTCAAGAGTACCCATTTGTAGGAGCTGTATTTAAAACAGGAGGTAATTGGAAGCATGATAATTCCTTATTTACAAAGGGAAGAATTCCACCGTAGCTGTTGTGGAAGAGACTCTATTTATTATAATCAACAGCTGTATCTATGATCATTAGCAGAAGGGCAGAGTAAGAGCATGGGCACTTTAATTCTGAAATAAAAGTCATTTTATTCCTGAATAAGCAATGTGTTTTCAGAACAGAATAATTACTCCAAAGTAAAGTGATTTTTATTTCCAGGCAGGGTGTGCACTTCAGTGTGTTCCTGTGTAGATGTTCTGCTACATTTCCCCTGTGCAGACCAGCTCTCAGCTCCACAATTTCCTATTCAGCAATGCCAAAATAAAAATCTCATTTCCCTTGTTTTTCTGAACAGGTTTGCCAATGCCTTTGCCCAAAGACAGAGATTTAAATGGCAAGAAGTGGAGGGAGTTTTTCCTCAAACTGCCGACTTGCAATATTGTTTTTGTTAATTGGCAATTCCCATTGACTTCTCAGTACCAGCACAGCCTGGAGCCTGCAGTGGGGGTGAAATCGATGGGTCCCACCTTTTCATTCCTGACAGCTGCAATAATCACCTCATTTAGGAGGAACTTCATCAGGACAAACAACAGCAAATCTTCCCCGGAACTGTGACCTGACTGGCTTTTAACCCTGGGCTCTAATTGCTAAAGCACTGCCTGGTTTCATTGACCAGCCCTTTCCCTTCACTCCTCACCCAAGCAAAGCCACAGGTGGGAATTTATGTTTTCTTTAAGTGGAAGGGGAGAAACCAACAGAGGCCTGGCTGATGCAGCACGTGAACTCTGAGATCTCTCTTGATTAATAATATATTATACAGTGAGGCTGAAGGATCATTAGAACATCATATTTCCTTACACAATTTACAAAAAAGGGTCTCAATCTGAAAACTGATGGAAGGGAAAACAGGGGAAGAATTTTTTTTTTTCTTTTAAACCTTCCTTTCACATAGTATTTTAGTACTCTGAGGTGTATCTGGTAAAGTGGGTGGTTCCTGGATTACTCGAACCAAAGAAAATCCAAACTGACAAACAAAATGTTCATGATGATGAATGAAGCCCTGTCACAACTTGTCAATTGACATCAGGTTGGCTCAGTAGAGGGTTTCCCCATTCACAGATGGTTTCACTCCTCCTCCCCATCCTCCCTTCAATAATAAAAAAGGAAAGAAGAGGCCAGCTTGTACTGAGCTATTCCTCATCAACTGGGCCAGTTTCCCAAGGGAACACCACATAGTTCAGAGTTCTGCCAGGGAGAATTCTGAAGAGGCACAGGCAGAGCAGTTCTTTAGGAAATATGGTTTATTCCCTTGGGAAGTGTTTTACAAACTCTGCTGGCCAGAGTTCCGTCCCTGTATGACTTGTGTGATGCTAAGGGATTGCTTCCCTCCTTTCCTGAGGTATTTTTACCTACAATCCCTTTCCACAGTTTATCCCCTGATATTTTCTAAGTGTTTCCTGGGAATTCTTGGGAATTCCTAAACCTAAGAGGTTTAGGGCTGATGTACACACGGGGTCTCTCAAGCACAGCTTTAACATTTGAAAAAAATACCACAAGCCCTTCGCTATTTTGTTTCAAACATTAGTGAAAATGTCAGACCAAAAGGGTTCAGCTCACACCAACTTCTTACAGGTGTAATTGCCTTGTGTGCAATGCCTTTATATTGGTTGTAATGAAATCCCCTTTGACTTCCAGCAGTGTAGATGGGAGCAGAGTGAAGGCCAGAATTTCCATCTAAGCTGTAGGAGCAGTTCTGCTTGTAGAGAGTGAGCCTAATCCTGTTGGCATCTCTCAGTCAGTTTAATAAAATCTATTTTACCCTTCTTACAGAGCTGGTCACCCCCATGTCAGCTGCATTAAGCTGAAATTGGTGCATGGGTAAAGAATCAGGTTCCAGCCACCCCTCTTCTTACAAATAATTCTGGTTTTCTTATGAAGCTTTACCAAGCTTTGCCGAACTGCCTGAGTAAAGAATTGAATAAAAGTGTGCTGAAAACATCAGGATTTGGCTCTAGGATTAGTCACACATCTAGATGACCTCATTATTCCTATTTACCATCAAATAAGTGTGAACTAAAGCTGATTTATGTTGGGTTTTTTTTGGTTTTTCTGCACAGCAACAATCAGTTCCTTTTCCCAGCACGTAGCTGCCATCAATTCTTTTTGTCTCTGTGAATAAGAAGAAACTCCTGGGGCAGGAGAAGAAGTTGCCTGGCTCAATGCTGGGAATCAAGGCAGAGATATGATTCAAATGTCTCCTTATTGTTTTTTGCCTCCTGACATTTCCCATGTTGAGCTGTGTTCTGCTGCTGCAGAAAAATAATAGCTAAGATTAAGTTAAGTGGAAAAATACTGCTGCTTTTCCAATGTCAAAGCCACAGAACCTCTGGTAATGCAGTCCCTGAAGGAAAGCAGAGCAGGTGTGAGGCGTTGCTCTTCAAAAGTGAAATGCTGTAAGAGAGGATGTTCTCCTTCTCTTAACCATTAAAAAACCCCAAATCCAATTATTTGGGATTTTTCCCCCCCTTTATTTTACTTATCCTCACTAAGGGAATGCTGTTTTTACAATTGTCCACAGGCATTTTCCAAGTCCTCAGGTGGGCAGGTGCAGGCTGCCTGTTGGCTTCCTGAAATTAAAACCCTTAAGTCTCAATCTTCCTTTGGAACCATGGAAAACTTCAGATATGTGAGAGACATGGAAAATAACACTCCCATTCCAACACTCCCAATGTTTAATTATTTTTTTTCCCCCATCTGTAAAGAAGTTTTTAGATCCAACCAACAAACTTCTTATTTTAACCCAGCTCCATTAAGTTCCTCATGTTTTGACTTGTGGGTTTGTTGGGCATCAGCTCTTGCCTCAGGTGATATCCAAACCTAAATTCCTACAAAACAAGGGGGAAAACAGGTGGCTGGATAGAAAAGAAAGTCTCAGAAGTTCCTGCTGGCACTGAGGGGGAGTTGGAACCACTTGGATCATCTATCCCAGCAAATCCATTTGGGAGGAGGAGTTAATGGATGTCTCAACTCCAAGAAAAACCCTCAGATCAGAGCTCCACCTTATTAAACCACAGGCAGCTGAGCATGACAAATGTTGGAGATAAGACTTCAGAAATTCCAGTGCTCACAGAAATATTTCATCCTGCTGAAAGCAGCTTTGGATATTTTCTGGTTTGTGTAAGTAGAAGCTCCAGGCAAGAGAAACAACGAGAACTTGAACAGAAGTGAGTAAAACTCCTGGTACCAGCAACGAGCTCTTGTGTTTCCAAGGGAAGCAGCGCCGGTATCAATCCTCCTGAAATGAGACATCAGCCAGCCAATTTCAAGGCTTGTCTTGCAGAAAATGGGGCACAAGATTCAGCAGCTGAACAGTCCTGCTGGCCTCGAATTTAATTTGCTCCAAGGTGATACAAGAGCAGGATAACACGACGCTTGTTGTACTTCTAGACCGCTTTTGACAAAGTAAATCTATCACTGACAGGCACCACAACCCCTGTTTCACAGGAGGAACTGTGGCCCACGGCTGCTAAAATCAACCACACAACAACAATCCCCACTTACCTGACAATCTCAAGGATTTGCTGCCAAGAGGAGAAGAAACTGGAATGATCTGTGCTCGCTCCGCAGCTCAACGCAGGGATTTGAGGGATATTCAAAGGATCAGCTGCCTGGTCAGGCTCTGCTCCCAGGGAACAAGTGATGGGATGAGAGGAAATGGCCTCAAGCTGCACCAGGGAACGTTCAGTTGGGACATCAGGAGGACTCTTTTCATGGAAGGGGTTGTGAAGTGTTGGAATGAGTGCTCAGGGAGGTGGTGGAGTCCCCACCTCTGGAGGTGTCCAGGGAAGGTCTGGAGGTGGCACTCAGTGCTCTGGGCTGGGGACAAGGTGGGGATCAGGCACAAGTTGGACTTGATGGTCTTGGAAGTCTTTCCCAACCCAAATGATTCTGTGATTTTACAGGGAATGAGAGGTGCCTTTGAAAGGGCTTCCCACACTGCTGTTAGAAATCTGAGCCTCCCACTGTTTGACCAGCACCTTCTTGTCCTTCATTTTCACTAAAAAATAAAAAACAGGGAGAAAAAGAGTTTCTTTTGGGAATTTCTTTTAAGCAAAAGCTTTTCAGACCTTCTGTACTGTAATATCCCACTCTGAGCTTCAATGAATCCTGTGTCTGTCACATGTGGCTGATGGTTTTTGGCTGTGTTGCCTTTGATGGTGCCAGTCAAATTCACCCTGACCACTGCTGTGATTCCTCCCCCTGCCCATGCCTGGGACAGTGTGAGGTCAGGATGAGAGGAAATGGCCTCAAGTTGTGCCAGAGGAGGTTTATATTGGATATTAGGATTTTATTTTCATGGAAAAGGTTGTAAAGAATTAGAGCAGGTTGTTCAGGGCAGTGGTGGATGCTCAGGGCATCCCTGGAAGTGTTCAAAAAATGTGAGGATGGGGCATTTGAGGGCAAGGTTTAATGGGAACATGGTGGTGCTGGGCTGACAGTTGGGCCTGATAGTCTTAAAGGTCTTTTCTAGCCTTAACAGATCCATTATTTTATGTGCCCAGACTCAGCTCCACAACTTAGGTGATGGAGAAGGGTTTGACTTTCCCCTTGCCCAAAAACTTTACAATGCATCACGTTAGAATTACTCCAATTTGATGGGGAAGATGAACCCTGAAGTCTCTGCCCTGACTCTCAGGCTGGGCAAATCTAAAATTTCTGGACAAATTCACCAGGCAGCCTCATTCCAACTGGAACCTTTTGAGCAGCAGCCAATCTGCAAGAGGACAGTGATGGTAATTCCCAAATATTTGGTGGTGTGAGGGGTTTGTGGGCAGAGTGAGGATGCTCAGAGAGCTTTGAAAGCCTTGTGATAAAGGGCCAAGGTAAGCACCAAGTCTACAGGAACAGACTTAAATCAGCTTTATTGCACAGCAGTGCTCTGTGGGCACTGAATAAGGCTGAAGACTGATGTCTTCAATTTTTTCTCTTCTTGTCAGCAAGAAGGACAAAATCAGCAAGACAGATCCTTGCAGATGAACCCCACGACTCCTTCACCGCTGCTGCGGGGTTGGAGACACAGCAGGATGGGAGACTTTGGGCTGTTTCACTCATAATCTTTCAGTCACCAGGAGAACTGACAGCACTTTAAAAGATGTCAGTGGAGCAGAGGTGACCTTTGAGGTCCACATGACCTTTGGAACACAAGAAAGATGAGTCTCTTGTGAGATTCACTTGGAATTGCGGGAATTTACGTTGTCAGTGCACCTGAAAAGTTCCTAGAGGTGGTGGTGTATCCAAATGATTCAGCAGAGGTTTTGTGATGCCCATTGAAAGTCTGGTCAGGCAATATTAAATACTCAGTGAGAAAATGAAGTGTTGCCTGCTGTACATCTATAAAATGAAATGTAATGTGATAAAATGAACTAAAAGGTCTCCTCATCTCTGCGTTAAAAACTGCATTGGTGTGACTGCTGTGCTGTGTAGCAATTCCCCTTCAGCAAAGGCACATCCTATAATGTAATATATATTTTTTTT
>VZUA01032652.1:39475-49774 GCA_013401035.1 Horornis vulcanius | reverse complement strand
TTTTTTTTTTTTTTTTTTTTGTTTTAAGAAGTGATAATGAGGAAAATAAAAATGCCATCTTCCAGTGAACCAGTGACAGATCTTAGGTATTATAAGTCTAAATCTGAACACAAAGCAGTCTCAATCCCCCAAACATCAACCCTGTTAATGGGAAAATGTCAAAAATGCCTGTGAGGTTTCAGATGGCCTTTAAAAAGCAGAACACTGGCACCAAAAACCTGAAATAATGGACCAGCTTGTTACCAAGCTGGAATAAATATCTTGGTTTTTTAAGGTGAACGTAACTTTGGCTGATGGTGCTGGTTTGACAGTCTTAGAAATCACAGGCATCTGCTTCTGCCTCGAGCTAAGACAGCAGGCGCAGAGGCAGGGAGAATTTATGCAGAGTGCTCTAATTTTATTCAGATTTGTTAGAATAAAAAAGTGTACTTAGCTTCAGATGGTGAGAAATAGCAGCCTTTAAATCATGGGTTTTACAGAGATTACTGCTGTGGAATCTAAAGGGGAGAATTTGCTGGCTTCATCGTTAAAATAACATTTTTCTTTCCTTAAAACACATTGAGTCATAGCAAACTTCCAGGCCTATTTTAAGAAGACCCACTGTTGATAATTATTGTCTTTTTTTAGAGTTCTGCAGAAATTATTTCTTTATTTTCCCATATCCTTTGGAATTCCTGTGTCAGGAGTACAGCAGATGGCCTATATAAGATAAACATTGGCATGCAGATTTACTGTAGGATCAGCCAGGCTATGACTAAGCTGAAATACCTGAGCAAAGATTTCCTCTGAAATCAGCATTTGTCATTGTCTTTACACTCTGCTGGGAATGGCATAATAAAATATACAACACAGCAGGGTTATTTCCAGGGGAAAATCAGAAATTCTACATCATGAGATGAATTGCATCCAATGTGGTCCCAAGTAAATTGAAAACAGTGGAAATCTTTCAGCTGGCTGTAAAACTTATGGTCAGGCTGTTACCACACTGTTCTTAGAACTGGAACTCCTGTGGATAAAAATAATTCTATTTTTAGACCGTGATGATTCCCAGGAAATCTTTTCTTGTATTCACTTCTCCACTTGTGCTTCAATGTTTTGGGTAGCAGACTCCTCTATCACCCCACTTTTCCTGTGTAGATTAAATCCCACTCTGTCCAATTCTCCCATCCCAGCCTTAAACCAAGACCTGTCAGTGGATGTTGGTGGCAGATCTCTGTGTAGCACCACCCAGGGTTTTTCCTTTGGTTTCAGAGGAAAAAGCCTCTGGTTGAAAGCTGGGTGTTCCCTGTGCCCTCTTCTCTTCCTTCCTGTAAATAATCACAAGATGTTTTACCAAAAGATACCAGCTGTGTTTAAATATCCCCCAAAGTGATGGGGACATGGGTGGCTCTGCAGTCAGGGCACTGATACGAGCTCAGCATTAGGAACACAGCGACTTTTAAGGAGTTTTTTGCAAAAAAAAGTTTGTAAATCTCCACTTCCTAAAGCAAGGCCTCAATTCCCTGCTAGACATCACAGTGCTCAACCCTTTTGGTGGGTTTTGCAGACTGGGCAGCTGCAATTGGAGGTTTTCTGTGCCTCCAGGCTGTCTCACAGCTCCCACAGCCTCATATCTGGGTGCTGTCAGTAGGAGCAGTGCCCACCCTGCCAGCTCCCACCCAGCAGAGAAGCATTTCTCACTTCAGCATCAGCACCTCTCCCTCCAAAGCTCACAGGTGACACCCTCACCCAAATGAAGTAAAAGTCACATTTATCCAAATCTGCTAGAGAAGCAATAAGATCCCCAATTTGTCATTTCTTCCCCTTCCACAGACAGGGAAAGGCAGCAACCATCCATATAGGGTACACACCTATCTATCCATTTAGGGTTACAACAAAGCTTTTGCCATCAGGAATTTGATTTCAGGGACAATCACCTTTGGGCCTTACAGCAAACTGCAAATCCGTGTTTGCAGAGGTTATTTGTACACTTGTGCCACCTAGGAAACCAATTCCAGAAACACATGCCTTGGAAAAATATCCTTTATGGAGAGACAGCTGTGGATTCTCCACATCCACCCCCAGACATTTGGCCAGGCAGCCTAAACTGTGACAGGCCCCAGCCACCTACTTGTGGCAGCTCTTTTCATCATCACCCAAATGTATTCATGTCACAGGGGAGGCAGAATACAGAAAAACCTGCAGGTGTCCACCTAAGGGAGTTTGGGATCCCTAACTCATCTGGGAAAAGTCCCCAAAGGAGACTGGAACAGTCCCATTCCAGCCAGCAGATGAGGCTGCATTGTGTGCGTGTATCCCAAAATAAAGATCATGTGAATGCTCCACTTGGCCAAGTAAATTGAGATAATTAGGAAAGGGAATCTTTTTTATATTGATCTATTGATTGACATGTTCTGCCCTAAGATGAGGAAATTGCAGGTGTTTGGAGGATTTTTTACTTCATTGCTCTCCAAAAACCTCACACAAACCAAAGGACTTCTGCCTAAACTTCAGGGGCTTTTGGATTTTGTACCCACATTTTCAGCAAGCAGATGTTTTTCAACCAGTATTGAAGTTCCTCAATTAGGGAGGAAGAAGGGAGGAAGAGAAGGAAAGAAATCTAAATCTGCCACACACCTAATCTTACCTGCCAGGGCAAAAGTATTTGCCTGAGCAAAGGCAGCTGCTGGTATTATAATTAATAAAACCAAGAAAATCAATTAGAGCTTTACCTGTGTTATCATAACCAATAAATTATTATCAAACTCTAGAAAAACAAAGTAATAATCATATTTATTCAGTAGATAATGGAATAAGACTTCACTGTGAAAATTCCTTTCTGCCCACAGATGTGATAAAATTCCTGCTGTGAACCAGGGCCTTTTATGCCTGCTCTTTTTGATTTTGCTGCTTGAGTCACCCCACAAGTTTAAAAGGAAGGTATTTGGGGCAGGGACAGTTTATGTCCATGTTGTAGGAGCCCCTCAGGTGCTGATGATAATTCAGCAGGTGGGTCAGTGGTTTTTTGTGTTTTGCAGATATGTTTCTTTTATTGGCTAACTCCACACTTTCTGAGCCCAGGGACTGCCTATTTCTCCTCCCACTTCTGTTTTTGTCTGGATTTTTTGTTTGGATCTTGTTGTCCTTTTAACCTGGGCACTGAGCAGAGATCCTGGCCTTTGGCTGGAATGGGGAGGCAGCTTGGGAGGGACAGAGCACCTGGAACCTCCTGAAGGGAGAAAGGCTGCAGGGCAAGGACAGCCTCAAGTCCATGATCCCTTTTGAGTGAACCTCTAGCAAACACATTTCACTGAGTCATTCATCAACAAGAAAAAAACCAACCTAAGAATCCCTGCTGATCATTTTTCCCCTTTCATTTTAGAGAAACATAACGCCCGGCTGGATATACTCAGCCAAATGTTTTCTGAATTGGGAATCTCCCAACTTTTTTATTTAAAGAGCTCTTGATATTCTTTTCCAGTAAGTCAGCATTACTGCAGTAAACACTGAGCCCTTCATAACCTTGCTGAGTGAGATCCCCTCTGAAAGTCACTCTGCAATCAAATGTGCTGGGATTTCATAATAGTAATTTGCCACACTGTCAGAAATAGGCTTATCATGCTGCTGTCAGTGGGATCATGTGAACCTCACCGAGTGCCTGCCCTTCAGATGAGAGCCAGGGCTGGAGCCAGTCAGGGAGAGAGGAAGAGGGAAGAGGGGAAAAAAGGGAAGAGGAAGAGAACATTAACCCCTTAAAGGCCAGCACTCAGCCCCTGGCTGAAGAGGGGAGCAGAGAGCTCCTGTCTGTGTTGTGGGCACCTCCTTAAACATTGGTAATCTTGGCTGGGTAAAGTTGCATTTTTTTTTCCAGTTTGCCTGAGATCTCTGAAAATCTTGATGCCTTGGGAAGGCTGACCTGAAACAGAGACTGGACAGAGCTGGAGAATAAAGCAGGGATTTATTGAAAGGCTTTTAGGCTGCACCTTGGGCAGGACAGGGCCTGACCAGGGATAGACCCAAGATGGACTAAAAATGGTCACAAAAAATGGACAAACGGACATGAGGTCTCACACTTTTATAAGTTTTGGTCCATTTGCACATTGGGGTTGAATTGTCCCATTCCAGCTCCAGGCTGTCAGGTCCCATCCTTCTTGTTCCTCCCTCCAGCCCCCCTTGGTTGTGCTTTGGGGCTGAAAGTTGTCCTTGGTGTGCAGCAGGAGAAGGATTTGTTTTGTGTCCCTGCTGTGTGCAGAGCTGAGTGACCCTGGGGGTGAGCTCAGAGCTGCACCCTGGGCAGCACAGAACCTGAAAATGTGAAAGCTGAAACTGAAGGCATCAGTCTCTTATTCTATGGAATGTGGCAACTACTGATTTCTAACACCACAGACATTTTTCCCAGTGCTCACAGGCTGTTAGCAGACCTTGATTGATTATTCAGGTTTTAAAATATATATATCCATTAGTTTTTTGCTGTTTCACAGATGTTTTTGTAGTTTCTTAAGGTTTTCCTGTTAAAGGTGTTAGAGATTTGGAATTCCTAAACAGACCTTTATTTAGAGAAGCAATAGGTAACATTCTTTAAAAGTGGTTCCCACCTGTACTCACACAGCTGGAGCTGTGCTCTTCTCAAAACTTTCTCCTGTAAAGTCACATGCTCAGCAAAACTTTCAGTCATTTCAGTGGTGCCAGTGAAATCAGGAAAAAAAGAAACATCTTGTAGCTTAGATTGACCAAAGCAACTTGAATGGTAGAAACAAGAGTGAATTTTTACAGTGACATGTCCCTCACTGATGTGATTGATCATAAAGATTGTCCAGAAGCCAATTTTTAATGGTCAAAGAGAGAAAAAAAATATATTAGTCTGGTCATTCCATAAATTCTAGCAATAAACATAAACTGCCAGCTTAAAACTGCAGGATTGCCTGGACTCTGGATAAGATGCATTGGGCCTGAAGAGGATATATCTTGGTGGATAAAGCTTTAATCCTCATAGTAGTTCAAGATGTTTCTGCACAGCACGGGGAGAGAAAGGGAGAGGAAAAAGGACTCACTAAACCAACAGAATCCAAAGCCATTATATTGGTAATGGTAAAATGTCTCTGGTAATGTTTTTAAACACTTTTCTCCACAGGAACTCATATTGTACACAAGATCTGGCCTTCAGGTCAAGAGGTAATGTTAAACTTAAGATTTAGGATCTTTGAACATCCTGAAGGTATTTGGGGCCTCCAGTTTTTAGCATTTTCCAGGGAGCAGGAGCTCAGCACCTCCAGGTCCCTTTCCTCAGGATGTCTCTGGCTGCACACTCAGAATGTGTCGTTGCTTAAGTCTTTGGGTTGTTTTAAAATTTGATTTTTTAAACAAATCTGAGACATTGATGCTTTGGGGGACTTCCCTGTGACTGAATCAGCACTTTAAAATTATCATATTAATGTCATGGTTTTGACACTCAGTGGGGATGTCTCGTCCAGTAATGAGTAACACTTTTTTGTTTAAATTTAAACCACTCCAGGCTTTTATCTGGAAAGTTCTAATTTCCTAGAGTGACTCTGAGAAAGAGGCAATAAAGATTGTGTGAGCTAATGATGGCATTTCCTGCAATAGCTGCACAGCACATTGAGGTGTACCAAATTATTTACAGACTTTATTATTTATTATTATTACCTGATTTATTTACGGACTGAAATATCATCACAGCTCAGTCCCTGGAAGTCCCAAGCTGTTCCCCATTGTTTTGGAAAGAGCACAGGTGTGGTTTGAGGTGTGAGATGGCACAGAGAAGAAGCCAACCCTTTGCCCCATCCCTGGCAGTGCCCAGGGCCAGGTTGGAAGGGCTTGGAGCAGCCTGGGACAGTGAAAGGTCCCAGCCATGGCAGGGGCTGGGGTGGGATGAGCTTTTAGGTCCCTCCCAGCCCAAATTGTTCAATGATTCTGTGATAAGACAACCTCCTAAAGCTACAGTGGCAGACAAAGTGCCTGGCAGACAATCCCCCTCTGCACTGCAGAAATGAACAGCAATTACAGCTAATTACTGGTAATTTCAGGGGGGGGATGTGCCTGCAAAGCACACAGAGTGTCAAACTTGCTTAAAAATTTTAGGGAAGTTTTGAATACTGGAGCATATCTTAGGCAATCTGTTGAAATCTAATTAATTGTTGGTATTCATTTCCATTGACTGTTAAAGACAAGCAGTTGTATTTTACCATTAACAAAACTTCTGAAGGACTTAAGGACTTTATTGGTAAAATCTAACATTTTTATCACTGTTTTTGGAAGTGTTGGAGGGCATAGGGGGTAGAGAAATAACATGGAGAATAATACCTGGTCATATTCCATGGACAATCAGCCTGAAATGTAACGCCAGGGCCCTGTGCAGAAATTATTCATACCCAGCTCCCACACAGGTGTATCATTACTGCCTCTCTCAGACCCAGGAAATCTGTTGTGTCATCACTTTGGTTGTTATAGAAATGCCTTCAGCTGCATTGTCCAGTTCTTCTGCTCCTGGGGTTAAATTTATTCAGAAGCCTGTGGCCAGGAGAGAGGGCTGAGCCTGTGTCAACTTGTCTTTAGAAATGCATTAACAAGTTGCTCCACATGTATAATTAATGAGGAAGAAGGAACTCTAGACTGTCACAAAGTCTGTTCTCCATCCCAGTACATCTCTTTTGCTTCTTGATACTTACTTCTCTTTTTTAATGTTATTTGTAGAACATTGGTACAATTCACTGTGTATCACTCTTGGAACATAATATAAGCTACAGAAACATTAATACCCTAATAAAACTACTTTGCTTCTTGGTGCATCGTTTATACAATGAGCTCCAAGTGTTTTAACAGAGCTTGATTAAAAATTAAGCCTCTGTCCAGCTGTGTCAGGCAGGTAAATAGGATCATATCCATTTTACAGATGGTTAAACACACAATAGAGAGGTTAACTGCTGTGTCTGTGGCTGCTCACTGTGTTACCTGCACTGCTGGCAGTGAGAGCCCAGACCTAAATAAATCATCAGTTCTTGATTGGGCAGCTGATGCACAAATCAGAGAAATGGTCTTTTCAGTTTCACTAAAAATAATTTTCTTCTAGTGGCTCTTTTAACAAATAAGAGACACATAAACTTTGGTCAGCCGAAAAATTCAATTTTGTTTAAAAGGAAATCATATCGAACTCTTTTGAAAAACTTTATGTAAAGCCAAGGTCAGAGAGTGACACTTGGAAACCACAAGTTGTTTTCTGAGGTGACTCAGTTGGAAATAATTTGTTTCACCTGGCAGTGCTGTGAACCACAGTGCTGAACTACGAGTGAGCAGGGACAAGTTCTTCTTCAAGGTGACAGCATTCATGAACTACACTTGACATGGTTCATGTTCAATCCACAGTGAGGCAGAAGTTCCTCTTTCTTCTGAAGACAAGCAGCAGCTCAGCAGACAGGACCTCTGCCTCTGGAGTGCTTTTCCAACATCTCCAACACCAGGCTCCCAAAGCCCCGCTGGGGAGCTGGGACGGGCAGAGACGGCTGCAGAGGGGAAACAAAAGCTTCTACAGAGGTTAAAGCCTGAGCTCTTGTTCCTCCCTGCTCCTGGGCCTTCAGGAAGCACATTGCAGGCAGGGCAGGGCCCGGGCAGTGCTGAGAGCACAGGGAGAGATCCCTCCCTGCAGGGCTCCGGCTGTGACCCGCGGGGAGCATCCCTCCGTGGGAGTGCGGGCAGCAAGGCACGGAAAACAAGGGCAGGACTGTGGGAAGTGGGATTTGATGGAGTGATTAAGTCTCCAGTCCAGCTGGCAGACACAGCAGCTGTTGCTATTACAGTCCTGATAGCATTTCATTTATTTTAAAATCCGATCTTAAAGCTTTAATATCCGATCCATTTTAAATCGCTTCGTTTGAAGGTGGCAGCGGGGGGGATCATCTAGTAAAGAACATGGAATAAAAGACAGACAAGTCTTAGACGTCACTTTATGAGACAAAGCTTCTTAAACTTTTCCATTTAAGATTGGATGTCCCTAATTTTCTAGTGCTGCAATAGAAGGCAGAACAAAATCCTGGAGACTTGACAAAGGCTCCTTTTTGCTAACAGAAGGCAGGTGGAGAGCAATTTCATAACCCAAAAATTATTTCCATTAATGAAGTGAGTGCCCTCACTGACACTTCCCCTTTCTGAGCCATCCTGTTAAATAGAAAAATGGACAGCTGCCAGGAAAGTTTAAGAATGAAGTCTCAGGAATTTAAGACGCTGGACACACAGAACAGGCAGGGAGAGAATTTCATCAGGAGCTGCAAAGGAAGGCTTGGGGAGGTTGGATAAGTGCTGGGTTTTCCCTTTTGCCTGTAGATGTGGGCCAGAGTCTTCACCCTGCTCACATCCCTCAGGAGATTACTGTGTCACCCTCTCTGTTCAGCTGGGAAGCAGAAATGCCTCAGTTTGGTGCCTGTGCTCAGTCACACACAGCTCTGGGGCCAGCAGGGAGAGGGACTCTGCTCACTGAGCTGGGCTCCATCCTGCTCCAGCCTGGTGGGAGGAGATGACTCACTGTTTGTTCTGTAAGGCTACAAGGAGACACCTTGAAGCAGAAAATGGCTTTGGAGTGCCAGCTTGCTTCCCAGAGCAGATGGCTGGGCTAGGCTGAGGTTAAAGATGTTCATTATAAATCCATCATCAAACTAGGCCAGTGATGGACAGTGATTACCAGACAGTGACACCTTCTGTGCCACACAGGGCTGCCACAGTCAGGTTTTGGGGAGTGGTTCAGATTCTGTCACAGAGCAGGGAGCCCTGGATCCAGAGCACAGCTGGAAAAGCTCTCTGGCTTCTGCAATCTCCAAATAATCCTGCCTGCCACTCTAAACAAAATTAGGATTCACCCCTCCAGTGCAGACACCACGAACCCAGGTAACTCCCATGACTCAGATCACCAGGACAAAGGGCCCACACAGAGTTATTTTCCTTCTTTTTGTATCAGAATGCAGAGAATCAACCCCCCACCCCCAGGACTGCAGAGCTCCCAGTGCCCAGGCAGTTTCCCCATCAGGTAAAACCAGGGTACAGCAGCAGTGAAGGCTCCACCCTTTACCAGATGGGATCCAAAATCATTTAACAGTGAAATCAGGATTGAAGCCAGCTGCAATTTCTTTTGTCACAACATACTCAGGTCAAACAGAAAGAAATTGCCCACTTTGATGCACTCACAGTCTCACAACACCCCCCAGTGCTCTGTGGTGCATAATCTGCATCCCAGCCCCAGACCTGAAGGAATCAGCCTGCATGGGATACTTGCCTGGAAAACAATAAACAGTTTCTCAGCCTAATGACTTCTGTTCCCTCAAGGAATAATATAAATTAAATATTAGGTCTGAAGTCACTTCCCTGCCATACAGTGTAATATTCATGAATTTATGGTTCAAACACTTTGTGCTTTCATTTAAAAGCCTGCATTATGGGGTTTATTTTAATTTGATTGTTTTAAAAAAAAAGCCGTTCCGGACTGAAAAATCCCTAAAGCAGCTTTTTCTTTGATTATTTTTTTTTAAGAAAATTTGTTTTTTTAATATGGGAACGATTTTCACTCACAACATGATACCGCTCCCAGAAACATAATTTAGATTTGGATTTTGAGGATTTCCTACCTCAAGTTGGAAAGAAATACATGATAATTCTATAACACTTTCCTGTCACCTTTTACCAAGGACCCGAGGTCAATAAATGTAATGACATTTAGGAATTGCCATAGGAAGAAATCAGTGAAACTACTTACTGAACATTCCATTTTCTGATGAAGATGGACACTGGGAGGGTTTGGGTTTTTTGTTTGCTTGTTTATTTTGGTGGTTGTTTTGTTTTGTTTTATTTTTAAATAATACAATCATAAGATAATTATTTTGGAGCAGTTGCAGGTAATTGGTCAAGACAGCTCAAGTCTGAACTCACAACCTCTGTTATTTTATACCCAATATTCCACACTTGCCTGCCAGTCTGTAGATTTTATCATCACCATGTGAAAATTAGGCAAGTACTCAACAAAGCAACCCAAAAATAATGTTATTCTATGAAAAATCAATCTAATTATGCCTCCTTTTCCTTTTTAATGATATTTGCCATACGTCTCTCTCATCCTTCTGGTTGCCCCTGTATTTTTAAAGCCATCAAATGCTGTGCTTATATGGAATCTCCTGGAGCTCAGGGAAGTGTTTTCCCATTTTCATGTGTGCAGTTCATAGGGATTAAAAGGGCATCTCAATGCATTTGCCAAACTGACCAAGTGACCTCGAGGTCTGTAAGACTCGGTCTCGAAAGTCCCTAAAATTCTGCCTCACGACCATC
>VZUA01032652.1:5741-18134 GCA_013401035.1 Horornis vulcanius | reverse complement strand
CCCAACAAAAAACCCAAATATTTTTCTTCCACACAGGTGGCATCCCACATTGATCAGATTTTGACTGTCAGCTGATTTATCTGTGATTCTGCCTTCCAGGCTTCCCTAAAGGGACAGAATGGGTTTGAGAAACATGCTTGTAAATCAGGATAACAATTCCAGTTCCAGTTCTAACTGTAGGGGAATTTGTTTCAAATCCCTCTGTGGAGAACAAAGAAGGAAAACCAATTTCTCTCCACACCTCCCAGTAGCAGGAGTTGGATAAGCACAACAGTAGGCAGGTTTTGGACTAAAATAATTTTGTGTATTTCCATCTTTTAATTCTTTTATTCAGGAGAAACCTTGAAAATAAAGGCAGTGACTAGGCACACTGATCCTGTCCTTGGTGTGCTAGCAGTGCTGTATCACATCAAGCAGTAAGAAAAGACATTTCTGACAGAATTTCCATCTTTCCATTGGAATCTTCCAGCGCACCCCTTAAAAGGGCTCAAAACTTCCCCAAATAATTGGAATAAAGGCAGTAAAAAGAAAGAGCAATCTCTGTGCAGACACACGTGAAGGATTCAGGTCTCAGCCAGTAAATCCTTCCTTACCAGGACTGAAAACTGCCCATCCTCATGCACATTTTTGAGCAGCTAATTGAGCATGTTTTTCCATGAAGGAAGTTATTATTCCAGGCTTATGCTTCATTGAGTTAAGGCACATGTCACAGCCAGGCTGCAGTACCAGGTGCACAGAATGGCCACAAAGGCTTTTCTTCCTCATTATCAGGCACCACAAGATGTCCTGGGCACCACTGCTTGAGCCTGAGTGACCAACAGTATGTTAATCAATTCAGCAAGCAATGAAACCAAGAGCTAAGCAGCATCTCTGAACAAAAATCCCATTTTTAGTGTTGGGTTTTTTTTCTCTCTTGAGAAAAATTTTCCCCTGCTCTTACTGGGCAGTTTTGTGAATGCAGCCAAGGGGTACCTCTGGGCAGTTTTCCCTCTGATCTTACATCTGAAAAAGGACTGAAAAAACAAAAGTCTCAAAAGTTATGAGATGGTAGAAACTGTGAGCTGAAGCTTTGTGTTACACCTTGCCCAGTCCTTCTCTACTGCTGCTGCTGCTGCTGCTGTGCCACTGGGAGGGAAATTGCATCAAAATTAATCAACAGCAGCAGCAATGATTGAATTTGAAATCTTCAGACACTGCAGTTCAGCAGCCAAATGAGAGCAGCCTAAACCCATCAAAAGGCTTCCATCATCTGCCCCAGACAGCGTGGCTTACACAGACATGTGGTCACTCCCTCATTGCAAAGCATTTACAGTCACTAAATGCAGTCACGAGAGGTTGAAGAGTGTGAATTATATTTCCTTTTCCCCTCAGGAAGGAGTTTGTATCCAGCTCCTGCAGTGTAGTCTGCTTGCCCTCTATACAGTTTATGCACTGGTCCAGAATTACCAGAGCTTTAAGTAAATTAAAGGCAACTAAAAGTCCTCCTAAGATACTGACAGAGAAATGCTCATGTTCATCCACAGCTGCTGATGTATGCAATGAGAGGAGGGGTGGAATCAGGACTCCTCTCAAACCACGGAATCATCTCAGTTGTAAAGGACCTTTGAGATTTTATTTCTTTGGTCAGATTTACCAGTGGGTCTGTTGAGATCTGAAAAACCTCATGGAGATCAGAGATCCAACATTTTCTAAAAGCTCAAGAGCTTCTATAATAAAAAATACGTAAGAAACCCAACACAGGATTTCTTGAGGAAAATTTATGAAAGTCAGAGGCTTTAAAGCAGAAGGTGGAGCTGAACACAATGTTCATATCTGAAACTTGTTCCAACCTGCACCTTTTTCAAGCAGTGAAGCTGAAGAGAGAAGGAAGTTTGAGCAAATTCTCAATGTCTCGGGATACCACAACACTTAATCCAGCTCTGATGCAGAGTTTAACAGACTGGATTTTTTAACCCATGATCACCATTATAAACATGTTTTATTTGCTTCAAAAGACAGGAAATTATTAACCCTTGGGAATTGCTTTCCTTATGATCCTCATCTCCATCCCTGCTGGAGGGAACAACTGCTGAACACCTACCAGAGCACGTGGAGGCTGAGCAGAGGCAGAGCATCACCAAGGAGAATGTTCCAGTGGAAAGGAGGCAACTTCTCCTCTGCTGTAAGGAAGGAAAACCAGAAATTACCTTGAAATATCTGCAAACCAAGGTTGTATTCTCTCAGGAGAAAGTGTAGAGATTTAATTTGTCTTCTGTGCCCCCTAAAAAAATCTTTTGGGGAGTTTGCTCTGTTCTAAGGAGCAGCAAATGGATTTGCAGCAATTAAAGCAGTTGACTGATGTTTATAAAAATGCCACGTGGAAATTGTCTGAGTATAAAGCCCCTCCACAGCATGAGGTCTGCATGGTACACCAGAGACTGTAAAAAACCACAAAACCCCAAAAACCACAAACAAACCCCTCAACAATTAAAAGAGTCCCAAAACAAACCAAAAAAGAATTCAAATTAATCTTTTTGATTAACACTGTAACATTGATGGGCTAATTTTTTGACCAAAGAGGACAGTGCACTTGAGAGTATTTTATGCAAATTAACACCAAACATACACCCAGGAAGAAAAATTCCATTTACAAAGGTCCTGATTTAATTGGAGGTCAAGGTCCTTTAGTGGCTCCTCCGTCTGCTTTGATAAGGGAATTTCACAAAGACATTTTGTGAAGTGTCTTCTGAGGTTGTATTTATTTAAGTTATGTGTGGTACAAGCTATTCACAACAGGAGTTAAAAACAGACTGGATCTTCTAAATCTTTTTTATAATGCAGAGAAAACAACCCCAAGACAGTGATTAGTACTTCCTTCCCTTCTCCTTTATTGATTGTTGCTGCTTGCACTCCATGGATTTAAATATGCAGAAAGCATGTTTGTGTCAGTGGGAATTCCAAGCATCAGCCAAGAGGCAGAAATAATGGAAATAATTATTACACCCTTCTCTGTTGCCCTTTAAAAATCCTTCATGAAAAATATAATTAAGTTCTTAAAAGATCAGAATACTTTCAAAATAGGGCTTGAAAACTGCCTTTCAGTGTGCATCTCACACTCATTAAATTATGTGTACAGTTCCCAGAAGTGCACAATTCCATATTTTACAGGTTAATTCTGGATAACTGAATTTCTGCAAAATAATTACTGCACAAAAATGCATCCATCTCTGCACTGGAACCATGGGGCACTCTGGGATACAGAGGGACAAGCAACAGTAGATTAGGACTTGAGGCAAGATGAAGGAACATGAGATTTTGCACCATGTTCAAATGGCAGTAAAGTGACAGGATGAGGGTGTGCAAATGTGTGTTTGTGGCCACGGGCCCTTACACTTGAACTTCAGAGCTCTTTCTGTGGGTAGATCTGTCATCCCTTTCAATCCTATGTTAAATAAACCAAATTCCCACTCTAAAGTCAAGAATCCCCAGGTTATTTTATACTACATGAAGAACAAACACAAACAAAACAGTGACAGAGATTCTTGAACTGATGGGATGAAATCCTGAGGTGCAAAGGACTTGTTTCTACCTTTGAAATATAAAGCAAACGTTGAAAACACCCCCTGCACTTTACTGTATGCAAAAAAAAAGTGTTCAAGATGACAAAAACTCATTATAGTTTTTATAGTTTATATATAGTTACCTATAAACTTTTATATATAAACTTTTATAGTTTATATAGAACTGAGGCAGCCACAGTCCTGCTCACGGCCGATGATGCCCGTTGTTCACTGTAAAGGCATCTTCCCATCCTCTTAAAAGTTTCTCTGGCTGTGCAGAAGTTGAGTGTCCCTCGGGGAAGGCAGCAGGCTTTGACTTGATGCCTTCTGACATCTCCCTGGCTCTGTTAATAAGCTGGGTGAGATGTCAGGTGGAATCTCATCAGCGCTGCCCCGAGGAGCCGCGCAGAGCCCGCGCTGCCTCTGGAGCTGCTTCCCACAGACACGCTGATCACCAGCGCTAATTAGCACAATGAGTGGCTCTCATTATTGCCTCAGAAACCACTCACCTCACTGGCAACGGACTGGAGGTGATGCCTTGAGTTTTAGCTTTCATGTTTTTCGGGTTCTGTGCTGCCTGGGGGTGCAGCTCTGAGCCCCACATTCAGTGCTGGGGGGCTCTGCACAGGGCAGGGACACAAAGCAAATCCTCTTCCTGCTGCACACCAAGGACAGCTTTGAGCCCCAAAGCACAACCAAGGGTGGAATGAAGGGAGGAACAAGAAGGATGGGACCTGACAGCCTGGAGCTGGAATGGGACAATTAAACCCCAATGTGCAAATGGCCCAAAACTTATAAAAATGTAACATGTCATGACTGCTTGTTCATTTTTTGTGACCATTTTGTGTCCACCCTGGGTGTAGCCCTGGCCAGGCCCTGTCCTTCCCAAGGTGGATCCTTGAGGCCTTTCAATAAATCCCTGCTTTATTCTCTGGCTCTGTCCAATTTCTGTTTCAGGTCAGCCTTCCCAAGGCATCAGGGGGACTTCTCTGGTACTCGGTGATATAAAAAATCACCTCCTGAATTTTCTTGCAGCCCCACCTGGAGTGGTGCCAGCTGCTCTGACACAGGGTTTTCAGCCTGTGTGCTGCTACTACAGTGGCACAGAGTGGTTGGAATACTGGAGCTTCAGTAGGAGCCTTGGTGTGGGGAGGTGGAGGTGCCTGAGCCCCCAGGAGCTGTCCCACAATGAGCTGCAGTTCTGTGCAAGCAGGGGTAACTCAGTGCCTGTTTTATGGTTGCAATTTATGCCTGGGTAAATCCTTCCTACACCTGCTTGTGCTGCCTTCTACAGTCCTGGGGTCTGCCTCATTTCAAAGACACTGAAGCTGAGTAATGTCACCAAAAAATTATATATATAAAATATAAAATATAAAATATAAAATATAAGCCCCAGAATTTCCTCCCTGGGGAATGTCAGTGAGGTTAATGGGCACTGTGTTGTCCAGTGTTGTTCTCAGGCATCACAACCTGAGATTGTTCTACACATTTTTTCCTTTTTTTTTTTCTTTTGTAGCATCAAAAATAAATCCATCTCACAGGAAAGGAATAAGTGAAGTCTCTTAAATCTCAGATTTGAAGGGAACACAGAAGAGAAAGTAAGTTTGCTCCAGGCTCTTGTGAATTTTTCAGAAAGTTAATGGCACAAAAAAGGAATATGGTAAAAATATTGTCCACGTGGTAACATGTGGAATGTACTGTCCATTTTCTCAGGCAGTGCTACAAGCAAAAAGACATTTTTAGGGGTTGTGGAATGGCTGCAGACTAAAAATAGAGAAACACAAAATGTCTAACAAAACATGTTCAACAAAAAAATGAAATTGAAAATTACTTTTTGTTGTATTGTTATTCTTGGGTGCCTAAAGGTAGGACCTTTCCTTTCACCAAAATGACAAAAAAAGTCACATATTATCCAGAAGAACAACTTTCCTCTGGCTACTATCCCAGTCAGGTATTCCATGCTATTCCATGGGATGGTCAGAGGAACAGAGTTAAAAATTGTACCAATAAGAAGTGTTTGGTGTCCAGTTTTTGAGCAAGATGAATCAGTCATTTGTGATGCTAAAAAAATTTCATCCAATAAAGGAACAGCCAATGCAAATATTCACGAAAGCCCAAATGATTTTTAGTTTTAGACTTGTAACTTCAAAAAATCCAGTTTACTGCAATGTTATCATGGATAAGGTGGCACCAGGTATCACTCAGAGCAGACACCTTATGGTTCCTTTCCAGATCCCTGTCTGCTGCTGTGACACATCGTCATCATTGTCATCATCATTGTCATCATCATCAGCATCAATCATCATCATCATCATCATCGTCATCATCATCATCATCTGTATCATCATCATCATCATCATCATCTTTATCATCATCTTTATCATCATCATCATCGTCAATCCTCATTCCCTGCCCTGACAGGGGCCAAGGCAGGAGAAGGCAGGGGCACCACGGAGCCAAGAATTCCTGGGGAGCTCTTGGGAAGATTTCTGTGCTCACAGCTTTATGCAACATAAACGTTCTATACAGTAATAAAGTACAAAATCAAACTCCATGGATACACATTCTGAGGTAAAAAATCCATCTCAAAGCCAGAGTTTTACCTTAACTTCAACTAGGAGTGTAATACCTTGGGGCCTCAGTTTCCCTTTTTTTAGAAGAAAAAGGGTAAAACTGCTCTCAGACTTAGGGGCTATAATGTAAGATACTTGGAGCTAAGTCACCCATTTTAGGAGTAATTTTGTTTGCTATGAAAGATACTGAATTATCTGTAGTTCTTGCAGGCGATTAAAACTGTTAATATTCTTTGTACTTGCTGTACAGCTGTCTACGCCTACAAATCCATGAATCATGGCCCTCTAATTCAGTTTCCTGCAGTGAAAGCAAGATATTATTAACATTCCAATGAAGAAAAACCCTCTTAATTCACTGCTTGTATTTAATGAATTGATTTATAGAATAGAGACAGTATTGGCTCTGGAGAGAGAATCTGCAATACTTATTTCCACTCCTATCCACTGTATAACCTTGGGAAAGTCACCAGAGTGCTCAGCACCTCAGTTTCCACCATTTCATATGGAAATAACTCGAAGCAGCAACAGGAAGGAGCTTTAAAGTTAAATGATTTCACTGCAAAAGCTTTCAGCATTTCCATGTTAAAACGCCCTGGCTTTTAAATATTTATTTTTTAACAACACAATAGTGCCTTGATCTGAAGATGTGTGTGGATGGCTTGGGGCTATTAAAGTGCTGAGCAGGCCTCCAAGAGCGCAGCTATCTCCTCCTCCTTTGTGTCCCAGGATTAGTTTATGCAAGACAGGTCTTGCAAATAGAGAGCAAAGCATAAAACATTCATTCCCTAATTTAAAGCATGAATTAACTTACCCCTTAGATAGGAAAATCCTGCATTTAAACTGCCTTCCCTCGTCTCCCTGGAGTGACAAGCTGCTGTCACACAAAGTGATCCCAGGCAGAGGTTTGAGTAAAGCAAAGATAAAATCTATCTTTGTGAATTCCTTTTAATCGTATTCCTCGAGGTCCACCTTCCCCTCACAGACTGGCACTACCCACTCTCAAGTCATCATTTCATTTTATCCAGACATAAATGATTTAATCAAACTCTGAATCTGATCATAGTTTCCACTATGACGAAGATTCGTTAAATGTTTTGGTGTCCTCTGTTTCTCATGTTCCCTTTGCCATGATACTTATTAATTTTATTTTTCAGAAAAACAGTTCAATATTATAAACATTGGGCAGAAATGTTTGTAAAGCCGTGCTCTTTGTCTAGTATTTCTCCTAGACAAAACATTTGCAGTGGCAGCTGAGATCCTTTGTTAAACTCACTGGTATAGAATTTCATTTTAAGAGATTGTAGTGCATGATCCAGCGACACATCAGTGCAATAATAAGTGAATGAATCCGGATTTTGCCAAACAGCTGAAACACCCATGATCTCTGCCCTGATTTCAAAGCTTGCATTCATTTTTAGTTGAGGTGTTCTTTGCTCCTTAATAAAATTCTGTGGATTGCTGCACCCTGTTGATGTGGTTGCCAGTCAGAAGGTGAGTTGGGGTCACCACGACTGTCACTGGAGACAACCTCTGGTTCCTCTGCCTTGTTTCTCTCACCAGACCAGGCATTTCCATCCCCATCAGGACATGCAGCTGGGGTGGGAAACCATTCTGCTTCTTGAAGATGTGGCAAAGAAAATTGCAGTTTAAACCTTCCTTGTCTGGAGCGTATTTCTAGGCTCAAATTCCTGACTGGGATTAGGGCAGCGGCGGAATCCAGCCCTGCACTGCAGGAATTTCATCCCAACCAGGACCTGTGAACATCTCACTCCCTCTCGTGGCCGCAGGTACTGTGGAAATGGGCTCGTTTTGTTGATTCACTTATTTTGTTTGCAGATAAATCCCCGTTACAGTCAGGAAGGGCAACTGGAAAACACCACTCTGCACTCACTGCTTCCCCACATCCCTGAGCCTTCATCCCCACGTGGACCTGCTTTTCTGCCCCTCGCTTCCCTCCCCATTTGAAACACAACTATTCTTTCCACCAGCCTTTGTTCATTTGTGCATTTCCTCCACGAAGCTGCTCATTCTTGGGAACATGCTTTGTATGCAGAGAGGCAAAGAAACCACATTATTTTATGTGTGATTCCTCCCTAAAATCAGAGTTGAAATGGGAGTTTTTTAATGGAACTTCATGGGAGTAGTATTTGTTATTTATTCATCCATGTGCATTTCATTTCTCCTCAAAGACTCAATTAGTCATTTAATGAGGAACTGGCTGTGCTCTTATGCAGTGTCTGGCTTGGTCCCTCTCCCTGTAAACACAGGCAAGTCCTGCTACACCTTGAAGGTGTCCAGACAGCTCCTGGCTGGCTGTTAGGACAAAGCTTCAAATAGTCCAGGGACTGCCCCAGGTTCTGCTGAAATTCCCAGCAGGTGTGATCTCAGTCACCTTGTCAGGATTTCAATGTCTTCCCTTGCTAAATTTCCAGCACACTATCACAATGTATATTTTAAAAAATTAGGGCATGTAAATTCCTCCTGACAGGCATTTGCTTTATCTGTATAAGCTCACTCTCCAAGCAGTGAAAGCCTCTGAAAGTATTAACAAACTCATAGGACCATTCTGCAATAAATGAGGCTGGGTACACAGTCTGTGTTTTCCCCTCCTGGCTCCATTGCTGTGTTGCTTTCCTTATATAACTGTTCTAGTTAAAAAACCACTCCTGACCTAAGGAAACCTACGTCAACCTTATAATTTTTTGTTAAATACATGGTGGTCAGTGACAGGTTTAAAAGTAGTAAAGAGTGGGCATTCCATATTTAACTCTGAGTCACTCCATTGTGTGTCACGTAGAGACAGCTGCTGGCAGACTTTGAGAAGACTTTTTCTGAGTAAAGTCTCCACTGACAGAAATCCCAACTCCAGGGTGTCCTGAGGAGCATGTACACTCCCTACAATCAGCTCTTAACTTGTTGAACTCCATCAAACTTTTGTTTCCAGGACTGTGTCCCCTGAGAGTTTCTCTGTCACTGGAGAAAGCCTCATTGAGGAAGCAGCTGAAAGCTCTGCTCCAGGGTCCTTATAAACCATCAACACTCATTGCACTCGAGAAAGGGCTCCAGACCTTCCAAATGTTTCCTGCTCCCTTCACACCTGTGTTTTTCTTCAGGTGGGCAATGGTGTTATATAAAAAAATATAATTCAGGCTTTTGTGTTAAATGGCCTGAATTCAACTGCTTCTAATGAAAACCTGTAAAATATGAACAAAATTCAGTTTCAACTTTGAAACTTCAACACCAAATGACAGACTTTGAAATATCATAGAGAAATCTTGCCACTTTACATAGACCAATTTGCTCTACACAAAACTACTCTGCAGCCCTCTGTGCCCTTTCCCTCTCCCAGCATATCTTAATCAGTTCTTTCCAGAACTGACTAAAATGCCATCATGGAGAACAGCAACTTGCACAAAGAACATCTGCCCATAAATCTCAAAGGAAACTATTTAAAGTGTAGAGACTTGCTTCTTTTTTTAAAAAAAGAGAAATTTTTTTTTTCTTGAGAGTCAATTGAATACATCTAGCTTTCCTGGCTAGGATGGCACCTGGCTGCCCCAGAATTTCTCTTGCCATCAGCCTCCTGTACAGCCTGGAGGTACTGACTGTGTGTGCCCATTTCTCAGATCCTAAAATATTTTTGGTTTTTCCTCTATGCTCCCTAGATTGGAGGGCTGGTTTGTGAACATTGGCATGTATGGATTTTGGTGAAACTGATTTATATCAGCTGAAAATGCAGCCCCATCTCTAAAGCTGACTGACAAATATCATTGTGGTAGCTTAAGGACTCCAACCTCAAGCATTGTTGCAATTTTCTCATTCACAGTCTCTCTTCTCCACATCTGACAGCTTGAGCTGCTCACTGCTCTGTGCATTTATTACACTGTCAGGAGCACAGATGGTCAAGGAACAGGGTTTGATTTATAGCTGCTTATCTCAAAAAAAATCTGCATAATATGCATATTTGAGTTTGTCAATACTGAGACCAATCCCTCCCTATAGGACACATATTTCTTTTTATTCTTTATTAACAAGGCTGACTTCACATCACGAATGGTTTCCCTGTCAGTCAGGAAAGGCTGCCTGAAGCACAGACAGGGTGAAAGCAGCACCTTCCATTTTCCCATTCCCTGACACCTGCCCAGTGGAANGGTGTGATGCTTGTCAGGAGCTTGGTTCCCCTGAGCAAGAGGCTACCAGGTGTACTCATCCCTTGCATTCCAAAAATTAGAAACTAAACCCACGGTGACTCAAACCCAAAAGTGACACATCCTTAAGGAACTGCACAAACCAGCAACGAGATATGATGGATTTGAACTCCAACAGCTTGGGAATAAGGGAAGGTAAAAGCCATTCCTGAAGGCAAGGATCTGTAGTTCTGCAAAAGCTGTCTGCAATCCCACACAGCTTAATCTGCTGGAAGATCACCTCACAGTAAAGCAAAATTCCCTCATGGAAAGCAGATAACAAAAATTGGAGCTGTCACCTGGGGACTCCTCCTCTTTCAAGCAACTGAACTTTATTGAGACTGAATCGGGTGTTTCTGTGTTTCAGTACCAAAAGGGGTGGGTTTGGCTGCAAAGGGAAAACAGGAAATGGCTTGAAAATTATTAAAGCTTGCAGAAAGCAGCTTTTATGCTTCTGACCAAATATTGCAGGCCCCACAGCTGCCCCCAGGGTACAGAAACAGGAAATTTGGCAACAGAAAGAGACAGTATTTTTTATTTTTTTTTTGTTACAGACCAGGTTTGTAAAGGATGTCATCAAATGGAATGCTTAATTTACACTTTTCAAGTGTTTTTACTGAAAGAATAGGAAGAGAAAATATGGGTTTGCTTTCTATGAGTTGGAGATGTTGTAAGTTAGGACTTCACTTGTCCAGTGATGATGGATGAGATGGTTCCATGGACAGAGAAATTTTAGCAGCATGTGCAGCTGCACATTCATGAAAAATTTTGTAAGAAGTCAGGCAGAAGCCAGGACATTCAGATGTGTCCCCATGCTACAACCCCTGCCCAGTTGTGAGACTCTGGGGCTGTGGAGGGGTAGCTGGGATATTCCTCTGTGGAGAGACATTTGTGTCCCTTCCTGCAGTGTTTTATCCTCTTTTGCCNACATTTATCTGCTTTTTCCCAGGGTCAGTGTTTCGTGTTCAGGCTCAGTTGATTATTAATTCTTATCTGTGTCACAGCGTCACAAACCATGAGCACTTCTAGCTAACAAAGTAAAAATGGAGCTGTATCTCTCTCTAAAGGCCTTTAAAGGATAAACTGTCCAATTGAGAAATGACACCTGAAGTCCAGCGCTTTCCCAGTGTGTGTTTAGAGACACCCTCATCCCTGGGTGTAACTTTGGTCTGCAGAGTGGACACTAAACTGAGTGTGGATGATTATGTGCTCATTTTATGGGTTATTTACATGAAGTCAAAGCGTTTTGTGATGGGGGGATCTCTGATTGAGTTCAGCCCCTGGGTTCATGTGGTGACACTGACAGAGTCAGGGGAAAACATCCTCCCACTCAGCTCTGCCTGTGAGGCAGAACACATTGCAGGTTACAGCCACCACTTCTCTACTCCCCCAGCTCTGGTTCATTCCTTGCTCTCTCTGAACCAGAGACAGTCTAAGCCTCCCACAAGACTCTGCAAACCACTGATACAACGAGACGGAAAGAACGGATTATGAAATGAAAACATAAGTGCTGAGTGTACTCAAGACCCTTTCCACCTCCTCCCCTAAACCACAGAGATTAAAAACACAGACCTGCCTGGCAAAAAAAAGAGAAAGAGTGACCCATGCACTCATATCCTGGCAATTTGTGGGAATTGTCATAACACACCCAGACCAAATTACAACATCCCTGCATAAACCCAAGGTGCATTTCATGACAGCATTGTGCAGATCCACTGCAGGCAGCACAAACACACACTCGGGTATGTGCTCACTCCTCCTCTGACACAGGCACAGGACTAGGTGCTGCTTTAAATGCAGATGAATTGCTAAATCAGAACCTGTGGATAACTCCTTTCTTGTCACAGAACCTATTGGCTTAACAGAATTACAAACCAGTGAGCCAGAGTTTCATTAAACCCCCCTAACCTGGTACAGTTCAGAGGAAATCTCTCCCTCATCTCCCTGCACCCATCCCCTCTCCCAAGGGCACATTGGCTCCTCTGAAAGAACTTTGTTGATGTTTTAATCAGAGGGCTCAGCAGTGTCTCCCAGTCTTAATCTCCTTGCACAGGAACACGCTGTCCCCACTAGGGCAAGTTCTTGCCCCTGCTG
>VZUA01032650.1:0-10446 GCA_013401035.1 Horornis vulcanius | reverse complement strand
TGCCTGTCCCCACAGCTGGATGCCACGCTGGAGGGGTGGCTGTCCCCTTCCCCCTGGGATGGCTTCACACACAGCCTCCCTCTGCAGGCTGCCACCACTTCTTTTCACATTCTCCATCATTTTTGCCTGCAGTAGAGAGGCTCTCTTCTTGAAAATAACAACCACCAAGATTTAATGAGGAGATTTAGCTTTCCTTTGATAAGACCATGGCTGTAATAGAGTTTGCCTGCCTGAATACTCCCATGGCACAGGCAGAAATTCCAATATTTCCTTCTTTAGCATTATTTGACCAACTAAAAATTCAAGCCAAGGATTGCTTGTATTGCAAGAATACAAATGGGTTTTTTCTCAATATCAGAACAAAGAGATGCACACATATCTGTAGGTGGTATGGAAATGAGTGTTTGCGAATCTATAACAGCAGGAAATAAATTGCTCCCAAATGATTGTTATTTTTTTTTGCCACGCCAGTTTAGCATATCCCAATTCTGAGAGATGCTAAAGGAGACTTTTCAAGTAGAAGCTTCCAGTGAGACCATGGAGTCTGCACAAAATAACAGCAGAGCAGAAAACTGAAAAAATATGTATTTTAGTAAATAGTGCTTTATGGAGCAGGTGCTGCAGTGAGCTAATATTCGCCCCACTTGAGATGGCTCTGCAATTCACATCAGCACTGCACAGAGTGACCTTGTATCTCCCAAATCTTCTGCTGGTGAACTCCACAGGCTGCTCCTATCTCCTGACGTGCTGTTCCTTTGCTGTGCTGGGCATGGGTGCTGCCCTTCAGTCTCACCTTGGAGCAGATTAGTAGAAACTTTCAGTGTGTGTCCACTGTGCATCTTGCATTTCTTTGGTTGTTTTCTTGTAGTCATGACTTTGCTTCTTGAAATAAATATCCTGCAAGTTACTAACCTGTCTTCCATCATCTGAAGGCAGATTTTTCACCTAGACTTTCTGAGGATGTCTGAAAGTAGTTCCAAAGGCTCCATGTGCTGGGGAGAAGGTGGCTCTTTGCACATCTCAGTATTTTTGGGAGCAACACTAACTCATTCACACCTTGGTCAAATTAGCATTGACTAAGGAGGTGACAGAAACAAAAGACTTTCTCTTAGAGCCATAATTCAAACTCTGACACTCACTGATTTGGATAAAAGGCTTTGTTTTTGTAGTCAATGCTCTCCTGTAAGAACCCATTGTTCAACAAGGTAAATACTGATTTAGAGCTCTAAATTCAGTCCATGGTCTGAGCTTAAAACAAATAATTTTTGTACTACTAATTTTATTTCATCTGCCATGAGTACAGACCCCTCTTAAGTCCTTAGTGTGATTCCTCTCAGGTTCTATCTCTCAATGCCTGCCAGTAAAGCCAACATGGTGGGGTTTTGAATACCACATTTTTATACAGAACATAGATTAGGACTGTACAATGAGATATGTTGATGCCACTGAGTGATAACATTTGATCTGTGTGGATGTTTTTGTTCTTCTTATGGTGTATGGGTTGTGTGAACTGGAATAGAGCCTAGCAGCAAGAACCTGACATGCAGTCCTGTGCCACACAGCCAGAAACCACAGCCAGGGGGAAAATTGTGCTCTTTGCACCCAGCAAAGTCAGGCTGCAAGAGGAAACACACCTTGGGCTCTAACTCAGCTGGGCCCAGTGGAGAAATGGAGAACTTGAACATTAAAGAGTGTTTGAGTCTTGTTGGCAATCCCTTCCTGCACACCCGCCTCCGTTCTTACTCACAGTCTGCTCTGGTTGTGTTGGGACAGGAGATTTTCCAGGTAATTGGTTAATGCAGAAGGAGAAGAGGATCCCCACTGATAATTTGAGTGCAGGTACAATAAGATTAACAGTGTGGGACAGCTGGGGTGGAAAGGCAGGTATGATTATTTTCCATTAGCCAAGCATAGCTCTTCCCTGATGAGAGTGGCTATTGCATGGCTCCTGCCAGATCCAAGGAAAACACATCTGTCCTCTTTGTCCAGGCAGTTTGTAATGTGCTTTGGGATTTTCTGAGGTGAGAAGAGTGTTTGTCACTGCTGTTCAGCTGAGAAATGTTCTAGGAAGCAATTACCATCTGCCTACTGCCGGAAGAGAGAGAAAGCCACTAAGTTCTGGTAAGGTAATGACCACAATTTCAGGTCACAGGTTTTCAATCAAACCCTGATTGAGACGAGGAAACCATGAGGGACCATTTAACATGGCAGTAACTCCAGTTACAGCATCTTCAATATCTGACTGAAGCCAGTGGCTCTTCTATTTCCCTCCTGTAGCAGCAACGTCACCAAGATCATCTCTGCTCTCTCAGCTCTCCTACCATGAGGATCCTTTGTCCTCAGTGATTCAGGGATGGGACAGTGTTCTGTGGGACAGAGGTTTTGCTCCTGTGATTTATCCATCCTAGACCATTGCCAATTGCTGCAGTCTCAAGGCTCCTTCTGCAAGGACAAAGGACTCAGCCTTTGGTCTCACAAATACATTTGCTCGCTGGAACTGGGTTATTATCCCATAAAACCTTTCATCCTGTTAATGAAGGGAGCATGAAGCATGTCAAATAGACAGTAATTGATGTAAGCTGAATGCTGCAGCCTGGCCTGATAGGGAACGTTCCAGCCTACTTTATTTTCAGAATTATCATCCTAAAAAATATTTACGGATGGGTGGATTTTCCTACTCTTTCTAAGGCTGAGAAGTAGGTGGCTGGTACAATCCTACCCATTTGTTTTCAAATAGTTATTCAGCATTGGATGGCTTTCTCAAAGGGATATAGAAACATCCTTTGCTCAGGATGGCAGAGAAAGCCAAGAAAACAGCAGCATGTTTGTTTTTGCCTGGCTCATTTATTGCTTACAGTTTGTCTGTGCATTTAGGAAGACAAGGTGAATTTAAATGCAAAGCAGCAGAGAAATCCACGGAGAGGAAGATAAAAGAGTCTGAAGCCATTACAAACAAGTGGACTTATTGATGGTAGGAATCTGAAAAGTAAGTGAATATGAGACTTAGCAACATCTTGTCTTATTTTTGGAATAGTCATTTTCAATTGCCAACGCTTGAGCATGGCTGGGATAGGGTACAGCCATGCAGCCTCTGCTTATCAGGAGAGGAGAAATCCAGAGGCTCAGCACCGAGGGCTCAGAGCAGCCCCAGCTGGCCCAGTGCTTGCTGCTCTGCTTCTGCCCTCAGAGAGCTGCTCTGTGCAGAAATCCTTGGGTCTTCTCAGAGTGCTGTGTGCTCATCTGAACTTCTTCCACGTCCTGAAAAACAAAAGAAATGGTTCTTGACAAGGGGATGAGGAAAGCCAAATGGTTCTCTAAGTTTCTAATTTCGAGCAATGCCAGCACCAAGAGCCATCTCCAGCACTCTGGCCGCTCACTATCCAGCAGTAGCTCCTTACACATTGCAGGGAAGTTATTCCTACAAGCCTGACTGTGGGAACAGATCAAAGCATGGGGGTGTTAAAATGGGTGTAGTTACTGTGCAGAAGGTTCTGGTCCTCTGACCTGAGCTCTTCAGGTGCTTCAAGGTTAACACCACTGATTTCACTGTGGTGGAAAAGTACAGCAGCAACAGTATTAGAGCTATTCCAAGTGACCAAGAGCTGTTCACTGAAAAACTTTCTGATGCAGGTCATAAATCTCAAGTGGAGAAATGCTTTCTCAGGTGATAATTCACTGGTTGCTGCTAATTTTCAATATTAAGAATCCTCTTGGCCACTGTTAATAATGTTGAATGATGTGCTGCTCCATCCAATGGGATAAGATGCAAGAGATTGAATGACTTGGAGTGAGCTGAAAAATGAAGGGAAAGAGCTGAACCAACCAGAACTTTACAAATTCAATTTATGATAATGAATACCCACTCCCTTCCTTCTCAAGTCCATTTTTCCATCCTGAGGGGCAAAGAAAATGCCACTCCAATAGACTGTTAGTGTGGATTGGCTGAAACTGCAAAGAAAGAAAAATCATCTGTGTCCATGTGAGAGAAGGAGCAGCTCCCATTCTGCATCCTAATGGCAGTAGGAAAGGACCAGCAATTCTGCAGCAGATTACAGGGTCACATCTCTCATTACCATGGGGTATGCAGAAAGCAGAGCACAGAACTGCAGGTACCACAGTTCTGTCTGCTTCTCAAAATACTTCTCCTTTTGTTGCCTTTTTTCCCTTTATTTTTAATCGCAATGGAATATGCTGAACTGCAAATGCTGTTACTTGCTGTATTTTTTCCGATCCCTAGAGTTATATATTCATTTCCATCTTGTAAAAACAACCAGTCCATTCCATTTCTAAGTCCTGCATGAGATGGTTCTCATTTTCCCCGTTCCCTGTGGTTTTATCACAACTGCCTGCCCACCTAGGTGCTTTGTCTCAGCCACAGAGTTTTCCTTCTCCAGAAAGCTGCCAGGCAGTTCTCTCCTGCAGCAGAGAAATGATGGCCAGTGCAGAAGTCTCTTTGTGTTGAATTAATTTCAAGCCTCCCTGCTAATTTCAGGGAAAGCAGTACAGTGTCCTAACTTGTCCTGGGTGATTTGGGAGCTCGTTCATTTCCCTGGTTGTCTCCAGCCAGTCGAAATGGATGATTGTGTGCTCTGTGCTCCCACCTCCACACACCTCCTGCAGCTCACCCCACCCGCTCCCTGCGGGCTCTGCCAGCCCAGCCCATCTGCTGAGGGGGCTGCAGAGTTTCAGCAGCAACCAGGCAGGTCACCACTGCCAGGGCATGGGCAAACAAAGCTGTTGGACCAAAGTTAACTGAGGGTGGATGGCCAGAAAAATGCACTTTCCACTCAAAAATGTTCTGAAGCCCAGGGATGTCATTAAGGGGTGGTGGAAATGTTTATAGGATGGCCAAGCATGTGGGCATAAGTCTTGGAGCTGGAGGGTGGGCTGGCTGCCCCCACTTGGTAAGCTAGTTGCTTTTCCACAGCTGTACAGTTCTTTGGTTTCCAAAAATAAATATAATTTTATTACTAGCCGCCTTATCATTGCTTTATTATTTTCTATTCAGAGCCTGCAAAATTGAATTACTGAGTATTCCCTAAATCTACCACTCCTCACACAGCTCTGGTCTCTTCTGAACTCAACCAGAACCGTCAGCTCTCAGTCAGGCATGTGCAGATGGATCCCTGGAGCATCTGCAGGACACATTTATGAGTAATTACCTATCATCTAGAAGGCTACAGAGCAGCAGCTTAAGTGTGACCTGCCTTTGCATTAATATCCAAGTCAAGACTAAGAAACGTCTCTAGCAGATGGGAAAACTCTCCAGCCTCTCAAAGCTTCTCCAAGATGGATTATTTACTCTCCAGCACCCCAGAGCAATGAGAGCTCATCCAACACAGTTTCTCCTACATCCACTTATTCTGTCTTCTTTATTCCATAAGGATCCCAATCAGGGTTCATCAAAACACTGAATGAGAAACTAGCCAGCATAAGGGATTCATATTTTTTGACCTATTTTGTGACCTATTTTTCATTTGTATGCTGCTAGAAAGTTGCATGCTTGGTTTTGACAACCCTGGGTGTGAGACATGCAGAGATGTTTCCTGACCAGTTCATGCCAGAACTTTTCAGTCCCTGGGCTGTCTAATGCCGTGTTCACCCTGGTTATTGCTGCTGTTGGTTGTTGCTGCTCTCAGGGCAGGACTGTCCCACACAAGGCAGACAAGTGGCACAGTCTCTCTCTGACCTGCAGGACAGTCTTGGGAAGGTGACAATCTTGAGACCTGTTGGGACCCTCTCCATGAACCTCTCCATGAGCTTCACACGCACCTCAACAAATTCACTCTCCCATCTCTAATACTCTTTTTTTATGCCACTCTGACAGAAAGTGTAAACACAAGCTTAGCTTTGTTTGGCTTTGGCTGGTTTTGCAGATTCAATCTGGATGCTGATCTGAAATGTCCTTTAGTGTGGAAAACATAGCTGCTGTGAGTAGAGAAAGTTATGTAACCAGCTGAGTGAGTTTATGGTGCTCCAAGGGACTCCTCTAGACAGACAAGGTGTTTGTGGCTCCTGGGGCAGGACATGCACATTGCTCATACCTGTGGCTTCACTCTGAGCTGGCTTCAACCCACACCTACACTTCTTGTTTGCTGTTAGCTTCTCCCAGCTGCAAAGAAGCCATCCAGATGGAAATCACTTGTTTGGCTCTCTGTGAACAAAACCAAGTCCTTTTGGGGAGTTTCCATCCAGCAATCTAAAAGCTTGGCGCAGATTTGGAAGTACAGAGGAATTTCTTGAATTGCAACTTTCTAACAACCTTTTCCAAAACTCAGAGGTTGAGTTTGGCCTGAGTTTTAGAAAATATCCAGGCTAAAGCTTGTTATGTGCAAACTGTTTCGCTTTCCTTTAAACCAAGATGAAAAAAAGAAGTAAAAGCTGACATTTCAGTTCTACAAACTGTTCAGTGTTGGCTCAGTGGCTCCACTCCAAGACCTCTGTTGCCTCTTCCCTTTCTACCTGGAGTGCCTTGAGAATACACATTCAGAGATTTTTGGGAAATTTATGAAGAACAAGTGCTATGGAAATCTTACCTCATCATTTTGGTTTGGTTTCTTTTTTCTTTAAATTAATCAAACAGTTAAAACAAACCACGCACATGTTTGCAACACCAAAGTTAAACACATTTTAGAGATGGTGGTATCCTTGGGAAGCAAAACTTATAGGAAATGTATGAAGTCTCTCCAACTGTAACCCATATTTTGTCCCTCATGTCATGAAGTCATTGGTTCTTTAGAATTTCCCAAATGAATCCAGAGTGAGAGCAGTGCCTTGCAGTGGGTTTGACACTATTTTAGCCACGGTCAAAGTGAAAGCTCCCATTGTCAGCAGCAAAACCCTGGAGGGAATGTGCCAGCCAGGAGAGATTAAACGTCCTTTGTATTGTGCAACAAAAAGCGTTGTAAGGTTGATTACAATAAAAGCTTTCCAAAGTGGCAGCACTGGGTTCCTTCTCCTTTTTTCCTCCCTTTAAGCTGTTATAAAAAGAAATAACATTTCAGCGAAGTGAATGGTTCTTCAGTGCTCAGGGTAAAATGTACATTCCTTTTTCAGGGACACAGAGTGACCACTGCAGTCCCTGGGGCTGGGGCTGGGCCTCTGGCAGAAGGCTGTGCTGCTGCCTTCAAAATGGGAAAAATTACCTTTAACATACCCTGATGTTGTTTTGAGGTTGGACAGGTTTATGTCAAACTTCCTAGTCTCTCCAGAAGGCAGTTTCCTTAATGTCACAGCAATCTGATAGGGGTGACACAACTTCTGAAGAGTGTCTATTTATTCGTGGCTTTTATTCAATTTTTTGTAATATGCCCAGTTTAAAGTCAGAACACTGAGAAACAGAGATAATCCCAAATATACTCCCTGCAATTTGAAAATCTTTCAGACACCTCCAAGCAGCTAGAATTAGTCAAAGCCCTGCTGAGATCTCGTCAATCCTGCCCTGTCAGTGGGTAAGATCTTGTTTTCCTGGGACAGACCAGTGGGATGGGATCCCAGCCTCTGCTGAGAGCATTCAGAATGGTGCAGAGGGCAGGAATGAGTGGCACAGACCACTTACTCTTTTTCTCTTCAATCAACTTCAAGAAATTAAATGAAATTTACTTTTCTTTATCTGGGGAATTCAAAGTGAAAGTCTCAAAGTGAAAGTCAGAAAATGAAAACTAAAAGTGTCTTCTGCCCTATTGAAATTAAATACATGACCTGCAATTCCCAGCCATCACCAGCACACCTGGGGTTAATGCAGCTCTGTGCTCATCCAATTAGGAAAGAACTGGGCAACAAACAAGATCTCATCAAGCTGAAAGACCAGGAAATATTTGATCTGAATTTTCTCCATAGAAAACCTTTCCAACTGATATGAAAGCATCCCTGTATTTGTGGTAACTGCATTTTCTGTGAGCAAATCATCCTGATAGAAATTTCCCAGCTATCTTTTTTTGGGAATAATTGGGTCATGATAATGCAGTGCCTTGAAGAGANTCCAACTGATATGAAAGCATCCCTGTATTTGTGGTAACTGCATTTTCTGTGAGCAAATCATCCTGATAGAAATTTCCCAGCTATCTTTTTTTGGGAATAATTGGGTCATGATAATGCAGTGCCTTGAAGAGAGCCTGGAAAGATTAGGCATGCTTGCTTTGAAAAGATTAGCCATGCTTGTTTGGGAAAGCAGGGGTCAGGATAAAAATAATGACTGCTTTATCTAAGCATCTCAGAAGTCTTTAATTGTGGTTTTATACAAGGATGGACAGATACTTGTTATTAAAATGACAAGTTCAAACTCATATAAGGGAAAGCAAATTTTATAAGATTTGACACTATTCTATAATTAGCTAAGCAAGACAGAAATGACAAAGGTGGCAATGAACATCTGCAAGTCTGGAGCACAAATGTTCCCAAATAGAAAGAAATGCTGAAACAAACTGCTGTGTGCAAATGTCATAAAGACCCAAAACACCCCAAAGCTTTTTGTACTATTTTTTGGGGTTTTTTTTCAGATAGCTGAGCACTAACAAGTCCTGACCCCACATAAACCCACCCTATTCACAGAGAGGGCAGGGGAGAAGCCATCTGGTTCATCTTCCTGCTCCAAAGAAATCACTAATGATCCTGGAGTTCCTTCAGCCTTTCTGTTAGCAGGGCTCAAACACACATCTGAGCACTTCACCTTTCCCACTGGAATCATCACCCTCCATTTGCCTGGTGTAATCAGAATTGTGGTTATTAACTCCTGCATTAGTATACAGACATTGAGGATGCTTGATAGGACAGGCTATTCATAGGAGGCTTATTCCTACTAAGAACAAATCTATCCCCCAGATTTTTAGGTTTTCATTGAGCCCACCACCATTTGTAGCTGCCTGTAAATGTTTTTCTTTTCCTGTAACCCTACATCATTACTGCCAACCCCTAAACTAGAGCAGCAATACACAAATATTTCCTTCACTTCACTAAGAGCACTTCAGGTTTGATCATCAGCTCAGGTGCATCAGCTTATGATCAAGGAGGTTCAAACTACCCTCTAGAGGCATGAATTTATCAAGCAGCACCTGGCTGTGGTGATGCGTGTCCCAGGTGAGGTGGGGGCAGACCCTGAAGGAAAGGGAGAGGCGACAAGAGCAGGACTGAGCTCAGGTGGGGCTGACAAGGAAGGCAGTCAGGGCAGCCAGCTCTTGTAGAGGTCTCAGAGGGAGCTCTTGCTGAGGGGTGATAGGAAGCTCTCCTTGTTTAAGGGTTTGTCGTGTGTTTAAGGAAGGATGGTGGATGGAAGCTTAGCTCCTTGCCATGTGCTCAGGTGTGAGCACTCCCCCAGGCTGGCTGGGGAAAGCAAACCATCCTAAACCAGCCTCTAAATCCCCTCTGGAGTGTTTATTTCTGACCTGTTGCCTTCACGTTGCCATCGTTTGCTGCTAATTATCGCTTGGTGCTTCTGGGAGCTGCTGTGTGGGCTTGGCAGAGGCAGCAGACTCAATATTCCTGCTTTAGGGGTTGTGTGGTGCCAGCCATGCCAGGGGGAACTGTGCTTGCAGAAGAAAACATTTTGATTTTTTTTTCCCTGAAAATCACTTTAATACTTTATGAGTAATTGGAAAAAAGAATTTGTGCTTGAACTTTTCTATCGTGGCCTGCCTGTGAATGAATCCAAGCTGCACCCCTGCTGGACACCTGCCAAGGTATGTATCTGTTTCTCACTGGGGCTCTGGCTGCGTTTCCTTTTTGATATTCCAGTGGAGCAAATAACAACATTTGCAATTCTCTTTCGATGCAGCAAAGTGTATCAGCATTGTAGTTCTGCAGGTTTTCCTGGATGGTCCAAAGTGCCCGAGTCCCTGGGGAGCAGGTGTGGGTCTGGGATGGCATCCCTGTTGTGCCTTTAAAACACCTCACTGTAAACCTTTGCATTATGAGTTTGTGGTGTCCTGCTGGCTCTCTGCTGGAGGGTGATTTTGGCAAGGTTCTGCTCTGAAGGCTGTGTTGGGTCACAAACATTTTGAGTGTGTGGGAACTGAGCTGAGCTGACTGAACAATGAGTGGCCAAAAGCAGTGCTCACTTTGAACTGCCTGTCTTTAACCTGTGGCCTGGTTCAGCTCTGCTCCCATCTGAAGAACCAGCCCAAAACCAGTGTGGGGAGTGTGTGGAGGGAGGAACTGTGTCAAAGCAAGGCTGCAGTGAAGAAAACACAGAAAGTTGTAGTTTAACTGGAGTGGATTTAGCTCTAATACATGGAAGACCAAGGAGGATTTTTTTTTTTAACTCTGCTTGTCAACTTTTGGAGAGTGTGGGCACTTGGCATGTGATGAAGAGGGAGCTCCAGGCTGGCTGGGAGATTGGCAGTTCTCTCTCCTGTGGGTCTGTACACTGGTGCAGCTGGCTGCCCTTCCTCCAGTGAGGCTCTGCTCCTCCTCCCAGTCAGAGTCTGGGCATGTGTGAGTGCCATCAGCACC
>VZUA01032646.1:0-13565 GCA_013401035.1 Horornis vulcanius | reverse complement strand
TTAAACAATTAGATGATGCAATGTCTATAACATCTTTCTACACGCTGTAATCTTTTAAAAATAACTTTTTTTTGTGGTGCAAAAAAACAGTTTCTGCAGCCAGAGCTGGTGAGTTGATAAAGGTAATAAATCATGAGCAGGATGAAACTTTAGCCTACAAGACAAAAATCATTCCCATGTTCCATGAGGACAGGAACTCGCAATCTTTCCTCACCTATTTTGACTTTTGTTCAGCACTGGAAGAAAATATTGCTCCATATTCTACTGTTGGTCTTAGGCACCAAAGATTAATTGCTGGATTTGCTTTTTTACAGCAACCATTTGTATGGATGCTTCCCTCTTTGGAGATGGAAAGCACAGAAGAAACTCACTTGATTCAGAGCTTGTCGTGTGCTGCTTCCCTTTATCCCTGGAGTAACATATTGTTTTTTTAAGCAAAGCAAACAGAGAGGATTTAGTAAAATACAATTTCTTTTGTTTTATTGCTCCATTAATTTTATTTATGTTCAAATATGCTGCTTTTATCAATTTGCTATGAGCGAGAGAGATACATCAGGAGGAAGGAACATGACTGTACTTCAGAATGAGGCACTGGGCAGAACAGGAGCAGGAACCACCTCGGATGATCAGTCATATTAATGCAGCACAGCCTTGATAGGTAGCAATTACAGGGTAATAGACAGCCCAAGCCTTATTCAGAAATCTACTGCAACCATATGTTTAGAGCCCTGCCTTTACATCCCTTCCTGCAGATATACAGGCAAGCTATCATTATTTAGGAAACAAAAAACAACACAAAACTTCCTTATCAGCATATTTTGGATTTTCTAATCTGTGTCTCTTGAAAGTCTACCACTGCAGAGAGTCACCTGCTTCCCCAGAGTTATTTATTTATACTGTTAATTTTTGATCACTCAACTGTGCCTCAGTCAGCAAAGCAACAAATACTCATAAGAAATGGTAACAATAACACCTTGACAAAACCTAGATGATGACTAACTAAAAAAAATTGCAGAATGAAACAGATGCTCTTGCTAACTGAGCCCACTACACAGAACACTTCTGGGTCAACATCCCACCACAGAGATTTCTCTCACGTGATACAAAGGACAAGCTGCTTTTTTACAGCAGCATCCTTTACAGAGTGAATTGGATAGAAAAGAAAAGGCAAAGCACTTGGCTACAAGAAATGAATGATGATGGAGACCCTGCAAAAGGCCTTTCCTAATGACAAGATATTACTCCACAGGTTAATGAAAACCAAATACCAATTTAACACGCTAACCTTTGAGCAAATTGAGTTCAACTAATCAAGAGCCCTCCAAAAGGGTATTTTGAGCTAAGAGAAAAGACTGGAAAAATCATTTACATAAGATGGCTGGTAATGGTGCATTTAATGGCACTGGTGATAGGGAATTATACTAAGGAAATGAACATATCATGTATGACCTATTCCCTAAAGCATTAAATAGAACGTCTCCAAAGAGCCAAATCCTGCCCACTGGTAGTGAAGCACAACTCCTGTTAACAAGGAAGGCAATTACAGACTCTTCCTCAGGACACCCCCTTCTCAGAATTTTAGACAGAAATAATATCTACCATCAAACCCAGACTGGATAAAGGGCTCTCTACATCGATTGTGGTAACTAAAGGACAGTCCACCTCTGAACTGGAACTCCTCCAGCACAGAAGGATATTTATTACCCGTGATCTCCTATTCTTTATGGACCCTTTATGCAAGGAGGATGTGACACCAATCTCTGAGTGCCTCTGGCTGAAAACTACTGGATAAATAAATCCTCCCACCATTCTTTTTAAAGGATTATCCTGACAAACACACTTGGGAAATATCCTGAGTTTGTGCAAGCTCACACACAAGGCTCTGTATGCACCTGCCTTCACCTTGTCCTTAAGCACCTTCTCAAGCCATTTTTGATGCTCATTTAGCATGGCTCAAGTGCAAGAAAACAAACCTTCCTGATTCCTCTCTAGGACTGAAGGCAGAGCAATTCTTTAGCTCAAAAACAAGAAAAACATCCTTCATCTCTCTATAAATTAAATTTATATAAACAGCTAAACAAAAAGTGGTATTTATATCTATTGTAACAAAAAAGTAACTCCCATAAAGGTGAAAAGATGTAGCTGGCTTCCCAACCTCTATGCACACGCACAGGAATGGCATTAAGGGTTTTCCTCTGCTCTTTCCCCCAACCAAATCTCATAGCCACAAAAACCAGATTTCAGAGTCTGCTTTGCACCACCACCTCCACGTACTCTGAAAATCACTGGAAACAATCCAGCAGTCCCCAGCTAAGCACCACACCTGTGATTTATCACTTACCACTCACACCGTGGCAACTGCAAGCTCCGTATTCTTGTTTGTCAAACAAAACAGCATCAAATTACATGGTTGGGAACGTGTCCAGCATCACATAACAATTCCAGGTCTTGATAGATCCAAGATGTTACATTACAATAAAATCCGGACACATCTTTAGGAAATACACTTTAGAAGAGCATCAAGCTCTGCAATATATTATTTTTTATAATATCACATAATATCCTTTTGGAGGAGGGCAGGGGGGCAGGCATTTCTTCCCTGAAGATTTCTAATACAGCAGGGAATAGCTGGCAACTAACAAATGCTTCTTTTGGCAGAGCACATAATGCTGCTGGTTTGTACATTTGCTAATATTTTCAAACACCTTAGAAATGACCTAACCCAGCAGGCACCTCTGGCCTTACTGCACAGTGCTGCTGTCTTCAAGCACTCTCACTCTGGCCAGACAAGTGCCATGGGGAAGGACAAAGACATTGTCACCTAGATGGACACTAAATCAACAGATTGTAGGAAATAATCTGTACAAATATAAGGGAGGCAGCTCTGATTGAGCACGTTTAGTAAAACAATGTGAGGCCTTTGCCCAGGAAAGCATCAGGGAACAATGGGCTCTAAACCTACAACAAAAGCACTGCAGATACTCCACCCAGCAGGAGCGGTGACCACGTTTCAGGGATGCTCCCGGCTCACTACATTCAAGCCTTTAATAAACTGGATTTTTTTTTTCATTTAAAAAATGTCATCTGCTGACTTCCACTTTGGAGAAGTCCTGAACTACTGTAACAGCCACCTAATGATGCACTTTAGTGCTTTCTTGAATTAGAGTTAGCCAAAGACATCATCAAAAAAAGACACTAGTCACAGGTACATTAAACTACTTAAATCATCTGCTTACATTTCAGTGTATCAGGCTGTAAGTTTATGAGTCAGACACCCTCCTCCCTTTCAGTTCAGCTAAAATTGAAGTACTGTGATTCTTGCTGGCTGCACTGAAGGACTAACCAAAGACTTTTGGCTAACAGCTGCCCTTCAATCTTTTCATTCTTCTCTTCATTACTCACCCCTGTCTCACTGCCTGAAAATAAGAATCACAATATGAATCTAAAGTTTTGCAGTATTGGGAACCCTCACATTCCTTTGAAAGAAGATCCTATGGAAATATGCCTACAGTTAATAAAAGACCCAAACCTTTTATGGAGCTATACCTTGCAGTTAAGGGATTCCATAATTAGAACATAATTACTGAGCCATATAATGTGTCAAATTATGGAGAATGACTATTTGTAAAGCTACAGATAAAGTGAAGAATGAATAAATCTGGAGCTACAGATAAAACCAATTAAACTGAAGTCCTTCCCTTCAGCATTCCTCTAACACTTTAGAGACCATCTCTGTACCCAGTACTAGTTTACATGCACAATTGCTGTGATAAAACTTTTACACTATATACACAGCATAAATCCCAGTAGTAAATAATTCAGTACAAGGAACGGCTGCAAAGAGGGACAGCTGGTGCTGACAACACTATCAGCATCTTTGCTACTACATGACACACAGTCAGTATGAGTGGAGTAAGATTATGGAGAAGACAACACAAATTTCAGGTTAAGATTGGAGTTGTTAAAGGATTTCACTTGTTAGTTGAATAGGAGCCAGCATCCTTTAAGGCACTCTTCAAAATGAAACTACCTGTCTCCAAAATGCACTGAGAAGGTCTTTGCATAGAAATTCAAAGCACGCAAACAGCATTGAAAACATGTAGGCAAAGACAACACTCATCTTTGTTTGGTGTAAATCCTAAAACTCCGTTATTGCAGAGAGTAAAATTTCACTTAGGAATTCAGTCAAAGCTATCCTATAATATATGGAAGAGTGCAAGGGAGGGTATGAAGCCACAAAGGCACCCCTCTGATGCCCTGCAGCCCGGGCAGGGCTGGGGGGTCAGTACCACAGACACCTCCTGCAGCAGCTCAAAAGCAGCTTCTCCCAAAAGCAGCTGCCTGTCCTGAAGGTCACAACGGGCCTCAGCACATCCAGGACATCCAGGGAAGCTCAGCAGGAGCAGTAAAGTATGGTAAGAACAGAAGATTTAGAAACAGACCAGAAGAAGCACTTATTTCAGACCAAAAGCCATACACACATGGTTTAAATCATCACCCCTTAGTTACTCTGATTTCTAATCTCATGCCAAAAGAGAGCCGTCACTCCTGTAGAGGCAGAATTAGATTTTTTTTAATAACTGAATTTCCTTGCAAATGCACCTCTCTCTATTTTTTCCTACTCCCCCAACGTTCATTCAGTCACAAGGAGAAAAAGCCACTTCTGCTACTTGATCATAGACAGGGCAGTGCTTTTCCTCACCCAGGATAACAAAGCCACCAAGAATTCTTGCAATTTCAAACAAAAACAGACCTCAGGCACCTGCTTTTCTCTGTCCCTTCAACACAACAGTACCATTCCTGCCTTGATACAATTTCAGCAAGGCACCATCCTTCCAGAAACTGAAGGGGAGTGACCTCTAAAAATTGCATTATAATTCTGTAAGGCACAGATAAAAATCAAGAAAGGAATTAAGTAAGGTACACTAAGAACATGACTAGTGATAAATTAGGGATCCACCATCTAAATTAGTACCAATAATTACATTCTCTTTCAAAGAAACTGAGGTGTAAGAGACACTAATGTCACTTTTTTCCTGTACAATAATATTATACAGACTTCTTTTGGCTGAAAGAAAGCAAACTGTCTGACCAAGTCAGAATATGAATTATGGCCACTTTAGAGGCCCTAAATGTAACATCAGGCCACACTGCTCACATTGTGGCAAATTTAAATAAAGACAAATCCAGTCAATGTAATCTTTTAACTGAGCTGTGGGATTGGGAATCGATGGAAAAGGCTCCTAATCTCAGCACCTGACCCAGGGGCCTAACAGCCATATTTATCTAGCTTAAAGGAGGACCAAATGAGACAAATATTGTGTAAAATGTGTGTATGCAAAATATAAAGTTTTATTTATATTGCTGCTTTGAAAAATAGATTCATTGGCATTTACTATTTGAAACTGACATTTCAATTTGACAAAAGCTACAGCAAATGCCCCCAAAATCCCTATCTGCAATATCAAAACCTTGATCTAACAGCAATACAAAGTTTCAAAGGCAAATCCAAAGTGAGTAAACAAGAACCCGCTTGTGCAATAAGGTCCAAGCCAGCCAGAAGGAAACAAAACCAAAAGGAGAGCACTGAAAGCAAAGAGCTGCACCCTTCAATCACCATCAGGAGTGAAAATCTGCCGGAGCAGCCTCCATGGGTCCCAGCAGCTGCAGTTCAATCCCTGCCCAAGGGGCTCCTTACAGACCCCACACTCCCCTGGGTCCCTGCCAGAGCCCCACAGCTGGACAAGCTGCATTAAAAACCTTTGCTGCCATGGAAAAATAAAAGCCATTTACAGAAGTGCTGAATTTAAAAGCCTTTCTCAAAATCTTTTGCTAAAGAGGTATTTCAGTGCTTGCTCTGCTGACCGCTGTCATCTTCCCACACTTGAAACCACCAGCATTGACTCTTGTTTTCAGAGAATTGCTTCTCCAGTGCCCATGAACAGCATGGGACATGTTAGAAAATGCTGAATAGTTTCCAGTTACTTCTAAAGGATCTTAAAAAAACCTCATGAATCCAGGGCCATAAAAACGCACTCCTTGTCATTCTGGTTAGAATATCATCAAAATACCATTTGCCTTTTTACAAGCCCAATTAGCCCCCAGATCCCTCTCATGTCTCCAGCTTTTACTGGCTGCTATCAGAAATCATTATATTTAAACCCGACACAGTTCAGAAGGAAACCAGAATGGCTGAATCTTTATATTTATTAATATTGAATAAAGACATCAATACCTCAGCAGCACATAGTTATTTAAGATTATCTGTTATCCTTATGCAGAAAGCAAATCTGCACCGTACCAGAAGTGTACATATGATCTACTACATTGCTGCTGAAATTCACATGACATTTAGGTATTTTACTTAATGTGAGAAAAGCAGTGTTACAAGCTAAAACAGTTAAATGTCTATTACACAACTTGTGCCATAATATAGTATCAAATTCAACAGCACTGAGCACACCCATCCAAGCTTGATTTATTGCAGCTAATTGCTAATTAGGGTTATTTTTGAAGCACTGCTGTTTGCATTGCACCAGATTTGCACTTGGGGAGGAAACAGGATTTACAAGGTCAGAACGAAGTTTAAACATTTGTATACAGACTGTTTCCCTCCCCTCGGTATTGCTGAAAGGTCTCAGCAATCTGAAGACAACAGTATTTACGCATGTGATGTTATTAAAACCGGGCACTCCCAACTTTGTACAAAGCAGTTATTAACATGCAAAAATTCAAAGTAGGATTGCAATGGTTGCCCAGACAACTTTCTAATTAAATAATGGCAGTAATATCACTATGCTCCCATGTACTACATTAAAAATTGAACAGTGCTTCACTAATAATGCATTGGCCATTTGCATAATCTAAAGACCCTGGCTGCCAGTATCAGCTACAGACCCTCACACCATTAACCACCAACACACACATCCCACAGCCCCTCTACGGCCAGCAATTCCAAAGACAAACACAGCAGTAATTCACGGGGGCTCCTGCTTCAAATTCCTACCTATTCAGAGCCATTGCCGGCAGCAGGATGATCCTCAAGACGAAAACTTGTCTGTTTCTTTCAGAAACCAAACCCCTCTGCAGACTCTCCTATCCCCAATTTGTGTATCAACCTTCTCATTCCCTAGCAGATTTCTGACCGGTGTTTTAGGCCCCACGGGAGCGTGTCTGCAACCAAAATACCATCAGAGTAACTACAGCCCAAGCCCTGAGCCTGCTGTGCTGGATGGATTCCCCAGTGCTCCTGCAATGTCTCTGCCCATACCCAACACAGCCACATCCATCTGTACTGCAGGTGAGCTCTGCTGGGGCACAGAGCCAAGTGAAGAGGACTAATCCACCTTTCAAACCTCAACTACAGCTGTCAGTAACTATAAAAGTAGACTGGCAGAGTGCTACAAAATTTAATCCCTTGAAAAATAAAGCCTCAGTTCGGTTATACTGGATACAGGACACTAACACACAGGCTGTACAGAATTAACTGACTAGAGAAAGTATGCAGGTTGAGTGACCTCTAATCAGGAAAACATGACGTGCCTAGACTTACCAAAGGTTTCTCTTGAATTATGACCTCAGTTCAGATTTATTTTTATGATTTGCTATAACTCTTTGCAAATCTTCTCTAATCATTAGCTGTATCAGCAGTATGAGAGCCCTATGAAAAATAGCACACTGTTATTTTTGGTTTCAAGAGACCAATTGCATTTCCAAATATACTGCTAGCATAATCCAGCCAGGCTGTGGTTTCATAAATCCAGAGAGTTTTCCTGGCATATTATCCCAGAGCCAAAGACAGCTAGTAGAAAACCCCAGGGAACGGGGATTCACAGCTTTGACTTCATGAACTGTAGCACAGGGTCAAGCTTAAATGCTAAAAGAAGAAACAAAATGTGGTTCTTTCTATGCCTGCCCAAGAAGATGGTTCAGAGACTGTTTTCAGGAGGAATTAAGAATGTGAGTCTGTCCCACGTCCCTGGAAATACATTCATATTTTGGCAGTATGCAGGAGCCCGAATGAAGGTGCTCATGAAGCAGAGTGCTATGGAGACAGGATGAGGACACTTTTCCACCCCCAAAACATGTACATAAACTACAGCAGCAGATTTTCCCTTAGTGTGGGTGCATCGTTCCCAATTGTGTCTTAATGGAAAATACACTTGCATCAGTAGACAGCTGCTTACAGAGCAGCTGTTCCTTCCTGTCCTCCACTTTGTTTTTAAAGGAAAGCTGCACTTCTCCTTCCTATCATGGTCTGCCAGACTTGTGCAGGCACAAAGGGACTGCAGCACATGCCAAGGGTCAGAGCTCTTCAGCACCAGCAGACAGGAAGGGGCTGGATGCCACAGGAGCTGGTGTTTTCCTCTGCATTACATCACATACATACACATACATTGCTGTTTTGTTAATCCTTTCCAGTCAACAGACACCCTCAGAACTCTGCAATACAGCAGATTTGGCCTCCCCACTGCTCACAAGATGTTCTGCATCAGTTACTTCAACTATTTCCAATGCTGATCAGGGTCTCAAGGCACGGAGATCCCCAGACAACTCTGCAGCAGCCCAAGCCCCACACTCAGTCCCTGCCATAACCACACCACCCTGAGACAGCTTTGGACACACTGAGGCCAGTGGGAGCTCAATCCTCTCCCTGAAAGGCAGAGCTTGGTTTCAGTTCACTCACAACATGGAGAAGACTGACTCAGTGGATTACCTGGAGGACTTACAAGGAGGTGGGATGGGTAGAGAAATACATTGTAAGAAAAAGGTATTCCCTCGACTCAAGGAAAAAAAATCCAGCCTTGTTTGGAACTTAAAAGGAGGTCTTAAAACTCATTCACTTTTGCTGACTGCACTCAGCTGCACAAGTTCATACAGCATCCAGCAGCATGGACCTTTTTTAAATCTTGTGGGCTTTGCTACAACATAAATGTTCAGACTCAGAGCAATTACTTCTGACTGCACTAATGAGACAAGCATGCTGTTTCTGTACTATATATATACATTATACACAAATTTCATTTAACAACTATCTTGGCTGTGATGTAAACCCATCCCTACTTAATTTATGTTTGCAAACATTTGGACTGAAAATTAAAATTAATAGAAAGCTAAAATAAATAAAGGAGCTCCTGCTGCTCTGTGTGAATGTTCAAGAAAGCAAAGTGCAGAAACATTTCCCCCAAGCAGAGAGTTTGCAGATTCCTGACTACTGAACAGCCCTGTCAGACACCACTGACTGACTTGGTGTGGGGGGTGACAGAAGGGGTGCACAGAATAGAGGAATTTTCTCCTTTGATCGGGCAGTCGTCCCCTCTCCCTACAGAGTAGGGACTAATGCACGTAAATCCCTGGTTCATCAAGAAGTGAATAGACCTTTTGTCGCAGTCTATTACAGTTATAAAGATTCTGGCCACGCTTCTCTCTTACCACCACCATCCCCTCCACCAAAATGAAAGGTAGAGCTTAAAAACAGAGACAGATCAGGATTCAAAACACGCCAGAACAGCCCGGCTGCACCAAGACGAAGAGAAAAAAAGCCTGCCAGCCCCCCTTTCAGGGCCTTACGACACCACTTTTGAGAAGTTCTGCTCAGGCAGCTGACATCCAGTTTTCGTCTTCTACTGCAGATGTGCGGCTTTCCTGCACAATAGGCGCCTGCAGCCCTGGCGCTCTTCCAGGTCCCACTGTGTGACAGTAACAAAAGGCGAAGCTGGAAGCCCTCAGCTACAGCACAGCTCTAAATGATTTAGTGACCACGGCGTCCAGACCTTGGCAGCAGCTGCTGCTTTAAAGGGACATTACCCAAGGAGTCAGTAAACCACAGAGGCAGGCGGTTTTTCACACTAGATTTGAAAAGCTCTGTTCAAAACTGAAATGGTCCTGCCGCGTTCCTTTAAAAATCCGAGGCAAAGAGCAGGGACATGGGAGAGGACTGGCAGGGATTGTCATTGGAAGTTGTTAATCCAATACCACGAAGCCTAAAGACCATCCCTCACAGTATCCTCCACTTAAGGACTTCAAGGCACTCTGCCTTGTGGTTAATGATGGAAACCTATCTCCATATAGCCATGTATTACTCTTCTTTGGACACAGAAAAATAAATCTGTGAAATTAAACCAGCCACTAGTGACCAGGACAACTTACACCGAGGATAACACTACACGGACACCTTTTCTCCTAAGAGGGTGGAGAAAATTATCTCTTTGCATTCAACATCACATCACATTAGGAATTTTCATTTTCCTATGCAAAGGTGCAAAGTTGTACACCACTATGATGCCATCAAAAGGACTTTTGCAGAGAATCTTCCACTAAAAGCAATGTCTTGGTGGTGAAGGGGAGATATTTATGAGCAACAGCATGCTCAGCACTGGGTATCAATTCAGCCCACACCTCAACCCATACTGCTGCTCTTGCAGAACCATATTGTCAGTTCCCTGCAGAACCTCACAGCATTTTTTGAGAGCATATTCCAGAAGGATATGGGCTAGAAGAGCTAGGTTGGTTTTTTACCAAGAGCCAAGCAAAACCACAAATCCCTTCAAACCCTATTAGATATTTCACTTCCTCTCCAAGCTAGGGAATAGCTGAGCTTTTGCTACAAAACTTCTCACATGTATTAGAGGATTAACAGAAGTGGCAGTGCAAGCTTCCAAAAGCAGCGAGTGAATACAAGGAGTGCTGTGCTCAGCATTCAAGTCCTTCTGACCATCATTTCTTTTCTATCTTCTGCTAACATACAGAGTGGAGGCCCTGACACAAAGTGGGTCCTTGTTTAGTTCTGCAGACATGTCCTGACATCTTTCTCCAAGCCTTCCCTGCAGCCACCCCTGGGTACAGTCACCCTGTGGTCATGATCAAGGGCTGCAGCTCCAAACCTCTCTTGGTGGAGCTCCAAAAACAGGTGACCCCAGCTAATTGCCAGAGCTCAGCTCTCCTGCTTTGAACCACCACAGTCTAAACTGTGAGTACAGCCTATGGCAACCCTGCAGGGCAGTGGAGGGCAAACCACTAACCAAAAAAGAGGAATCAGTGGCAAAGGGGAATCAGTAGCCAGCTGCACTAAGTACAATCAATAACATAGTCCAACAAATAAACATGTAAATTCAAGTTTAAAAAAAAAATTACGTGAACAGCAAGTACTATGCAGCAAATACTCAAAATAATTTCTGTCAACAGAGCACTAATTAAGATGGATAAACCCTCCTTTCGTTAATCTTCCTCCTCCCTCCAAAGCAATTTAGTTGCCCACAGGGGAAAAAAAAGTACAAGAAGAGACTGATAAAAGAGACAAATCAAAAAGGTGCACATAGCTCTATAAGCCAGAAGCAAGTAACAACTCTGCTGGAAGGGGAAAAAGTACAATTTTATATTTCTTTGTGGAGTCTGAAAGTAATTTTAAAAGGACCTTTTAAAGCCATCCTTCACCACCTGCAGTCAAGTGGTCATTAAAAAAGACACACTGTAATCAAAGCACCCACTAACTGCTGAGAAACGCTATTAATCCACCAAGCAGCACTTCTCCATCCATTCCCTCCGCAGCCATTCCGAGCCAGTAAAACAAAGCTCTGCTCACTGGTGTGGAGTTTCAGCTCCTGTGAGAGCAGAGGTGTGGGAGGGAAGTCAAGACGTTGCTGTGCAAACCCACAAACAACGGCAGATTTCACCGGGGCCAGGATGGCTCCCGTGGTTACACCTTGGGCCAGCTGCCTCCTCCCAGATTTTGGGTTGCTGTGACAGCCGAGCACGAACAGGGTCTGCACCTGAGCTCCGGTGGTTTCCAGCCCACAACATTAAAGTGGTGTGTTTGTCAATGACTTTAATGTGCAGGGAAGGGAAACCAGCAGGAGCTGTTACGTGTTCTGTTGGGCCTTTCCTGCTCAGAAGGGTGGGAGGGAAGGAGAAAATGCCTTTGCAAAACATATGGTTTGAGCAAGAAGGGGCAGTGAGTGCTCTGCTCTCCCAGCACACTGCTACACACCAAAAGACATCAGTGAGAGGCGGGCAGCACAGTAGCAAATCTGGTACCAGGAAATGTTGCACAATATCAAACACACAGAACAAAAGAATGATTTCCTGGCCTCCCAATGGAATATATCCTATGTAGCCTTATACTGCACTCTAAAACACAACAGCTGCGTGTTCAACCCAGACAACATCAGCTCGATAAGAATAGAGATATTTTTTCCACCTCACTGTAATAAAGGTCAGATAAACGGGAGCAGCAAGACCAGGAGCACCAAGCTGGGAATCAAGAATCAATGCATCTTCCAGACTCCTGCTCGCCAGACACATCAGGAATGTAAGCAACTAAGAGCTGGAATGGGGGAAAGGGGAGGGGAAGGAGAGAGATTCGCAACAGGTTTTAAGCAGTAATTTGTCTTTTAACAGTTCTGGATGGGGTGCTGACTGAGCAGTTAAGAGAGGTTTTCCCCTAAGCTTAGAGGGGGAATAGGAGCAGTGCAAGAAATCAAGAGCAAGGAAGAAAACAAAAAAACCTACATGAGGATCAGCAATTCTACCTTGCTAAAGAAAATATTTTTTATGTTGTAGAAGTGCCTGTGACTTCAGACGACTGAGGGTCCAGCCTGATGCTCTTAAGTGGCAGTGCTTTCAACAGTGCCAACAGCAGAAGTTGCTCCCCAGAACACATGGACCAGACCTCCCAGTTGTTCCAAAGGGTTGGGGCTGTGGGAGGAAAACTGCTGACCACTTGGATCATGGACAGTGCCTGCCTGCTGCCAGCCCCCACTGCTGTCTGATGGGCAGCGTGGAACAGCAGAGCCATCGCTGGCATTTCTGCACAACATGGGGCAGGAGACAGGTTTATCCAGGGTAATTTCACAGCATTCTCCTGCTGCATTTCCTGGTTGTTTTCCAGGTCCACTTTGTTATGCTGTAAAAGCATTACATGGCTGTGATCATGGTGACAAGACAAACCATGACGGTAGTGCAGTTAAAGGCAGCAGGCTCTGCAAAAACAAGCAGACAGGTCTGCCTTGTTCTCAGCAGTCAGCTCCCAGTCCACGCTACCAAGAGACAAAATGGGTTTCCAGGGATTGAGTGCCAGGTATCTCATGCCTTGCCAGTGACTCAGTTATCTGGTAGGAGAAAAAAAAAATCACTATCTGCTTTGCACCACATTATGCTTGTTTTGCAAATACAAAACTGGTTCTGAACCTCTTCATGTTTGCACAGACAAAGGTAGAAAAGGCTTATTTTTAAGAGACTCTGATCTCTTTTGGTAGAAGGACCATAACAGTTCCTGGTCCACAATATTATGAAACTCTCAGATTTCCAGCATTTGCTAGGATCCCAGCCTGACTGCAACAGCTTAAATCCAGCCTGGAACACATGCAGAGACTCTCAACTCACCACCCACTCCCAGAGCTGAAAGGAGTGAGGACTCCAAAAGGTTGAACTGTAACAGGCAAATGTATTTTTAACAAATTCTGTTTCTATAAATATTACAAAGCTTTCTGCTCTTCGGAGGCTGCTCTGCTCCCAGTGCTGCTGACATTACGGTGACATTTAGGAGGCCTTCACGTTGCCTTACTGCC
>VZUA01032623.1:9156-22655 GCA_013401035.1 Horornis vulcanius | reverse complement strand
ATCAAGATCTTCACAGAGGGTTCCATTGCCAAGGTATCCTGCTGGGCATGCCCCACATGACCAAGACCCATCCGGATAACTGTTGCATTCTGCTCCAGGAAAACAAGGATTTGACAAACACCCATCTGGCAAAGACACACAAAACTGAAAATTAAGTAAGGAGCATAAAAGACATGTAAAAACTTAATTTAAGAAACAGGTATTGTCTGATCATTAGCTTAAATCACACTTGATGCAACAAACTCTTATGAAACCCCTAAAGTTAAGGTTATTAAGTGCATTTAAGACTAATTACTATTGATTTAATATGAAAAAAATTTACAGACTGCTACATCCAGTTGAATGCATTACAGCATATTCAGTTCCTATTTAAAAAAGCATACTTGTTCAAGAAATTTGGTATTGCAAATATATATAAAATCCCACTAAACAGCACTCAAACAGAATAGTTAAATGTCCTCTACTGAAACAAAGGTGTAATTAGCAGATTCCTGTAGTGTCACTTGATAATTACCCATTAAAGAGATAACAGCAATAATTACTCAGACAGAAAAAAGAATGAATACCAACCAATTGGGCAATCCTTCTTATTGCACATATCATGTTGCTTGGTATCTCCCACACACGGCTTTCCCCCATACTGTGGCTCTGGGCTGTTACAGAGGCGAGACCTCTCACGGATTCCTCCTCCACAGGTAACAGTGCAGGCAGACCAAGGAGACCAAGGACCCCACTGGCCATTCACTAAGACATGCAAAAGAGCAGAGAATCACAGGCAATAAAGTGGGGACATTTGGTGCCAATGACAACAACCCTTCATCAGATCCCTAACCAGAGACAGTTTCTCACTACATACACAGAAAGATGATGGCAGATGTTTGCACTCAGATAGCAGTATTGCAGAAAGAAATGAATGAAAAATACCCAGCTGCTTCATAGGCATTTTTTGGCCAATAATTCAAAACAGCATGCCTTGCCCACTGGATATGCAAAGTGAAAAAAAGGAGGAAAAATTATGTGAAAGGGAAGTGAAAGTGTATGGAAAGGAAGGTCTTTAAAAAAGGCTTAAAAGTGTAGACAAATATGCAGAGATATATCACTAAAACGGAAATTTCTCAAACTCTTAATATTTAAAGCCAAATTACAAATCGGATGGTTTGGAAAACCTCTGACTTGGTTGTCTTCATTTTCAAAACACTCTTGTGTGTTATTTCACTTGTAAGATAAAATTGTATCATAAAATTTCCATCATAGAAATTCACTGCCATTAAGATCTGAATAAAGAGAAGGAATTCAGCTGGAATATTATTGTGTTACTTTTGATTCAAGCCCACAGACATACCTGGACACGGAACCTTCTCACACTTCTCTGTTTCACGCCCATTCCCCACACAGTTCTTCCCACCCATCTGGGGAACAGGAGAATTGCAGAGGCGGATGCGGGTGATATTTCCCACTCCACAGGTAACTGAACAGGAAGACCAGGGAGACCAGTGACTCCAGCCACCATCTTGACGTACTGCCAGAGAAAAGAGCAAAACTCAAGCAAACAGCCCACCTGCAGGAGTAATACAAACTCACTTGTGAGGTTAGGCTTCTAATGAGCCTCTCACCACATCTGATGAATGTCCCACTTCTTTCCCACCATTTCACTTACAAAGCTCAGCATGCCAGCTGAGGTAGTGAAGAACAGCTTACTCAGAAATTTCAGCAACCAATCTATAACTAACAATTATGCCAGACATTTTATAAAAATAAACTTTTCCAATGAAACAAATACTTTTTCAAAGTGCACATTTGGACGTCTAGCAGTCTCAGCTGCTAGATATTGCCTTAAGTACTATATTAGCCTGGACATTGCAGGTATTTGCAATAGCATAAACTACACTTCTGGAATATCACTCTTGTAAGTGCCTTAAATATAAAAGCACTTTGATATTTTGCAGAAATCTTCCATGCTTACTGTATTCCTAAACACTAAGTTAATGGAATGGCCCAACAATCAATGAATGACAGATGTAAACACAGCCTTGCATATCATGTTTACGAACTAAGTGCTGTCTCCAAGCTGAGTTCAAACAAAAGACTCCAGTTCATAATGTTAAAGAAAGGTTCAGTCATCAGTGGTTTTTTTTTTAATACAGCTGAGCCCAGAATGTACATACCTATTAAATTGTCAGGAAAGGAGGGAATATTTGAAAGAGGAAAATTGGCAAAGAATCTAATGACAGCTACTTTAATTGTGCATTTAGGATTTATCAAGTACATACTGTCCTGACTAAACTTGATTTTACTTTGAGATGTCCAAAGAAGCTTTTAAAAAAGAAGAAATTTATTACTTACTGCGATGATCACATTTCTTAAAGCTGCACATCCTTGTTTGGATGTGTGGGCCTGTACAAGCACTCCTGGTGACATCACACGACCTTCCTCGCATCTGTGTCCCAGAGCCACATGTAACTGAGCATTTTGTCCAGTCTGACCATGGTGACCAGCCCTCCTCACTGTCATCAGCTGAAGAGCAAAAGGTAAGAAAAAGTGCTTAGCTTTGAGAATTGCTCTACTATCCTATTTAGAAGATATTGTCTTCTCTTCTTCTGCAAAGTATTTACTTTAACATTTAGATCTCTCCTTTTCTAATTTTGCTTTCCCAAGCTGCCACCAACATTATGGAATTATGGTGCAATGTAATGAGAGAGAAGAATATACAGATAAGAATCCTGGATCTTCATGAACTTGTATGCAGAATGTTTGCAGGAAGCACTAATCTTTGAAGGAAGAACATCTTATCCCTAGAAAGGACCAAGCCAAAACCTGAGTCCAAACTCCTTTTGGCTTCAGAATATAGGTCAGTATGACAAGATGTGGCCCCACCTCTGAATGCTGCATAATGGTGAACATGATCAAGAGCACATTTTAAGAATATGCCCTATGCTCTGAATGGGCAAAATAATTTGAAACATGACTGGGGAGAAGCATGCTTTTAACATTTTATACCCAAGGTAGCTAAGCAGGTTATCATCTTAATTCTAAGCAACCAATATAATTAATGAAGACAGACCAAGTCCTTCAGAGGGTAACTTCAAGCACCCAAGTTAGTTTGTACGATCTTTGCATACATACAAGTTCTGTATTTGATCTTAACCTGTCTTGATACCTTACTTGTTTTGAGCTTTCAAAAACACTAGTAGTGATTTTGAATAATGCCAAAGACTATCTATCTTTCTCCTCAGCTAAATACTCACAGTGAGAGCAGACTGGACAGCATTCACCTTCAACAAAAGCTGGATCAGCACAGGAGACCGCTGGGCAGGTGATTTGATTGCACACAATTTTGGAATCCTAAAAGCAAAGAAATCAATTTACTGATTTATGCTCACACAGAGGTAAATGAAGGTGGGCATCTGGAGAAGTTTCATGTGTGGAAATATTTTGATTTGCTCCATCATGGACACGGGGACTACTTTTTACAAACGTCATTAAGTCCAGCCAAGCTCTAAGCAAATATGACCTGATGTGGACAGTTGAACTGGAACTCCATTTCGGCAGAGAAGAATATTTCCAAAACCTTACCTGGCAAATGCACTTGGTGCAGCTATCCACAATCCAGCTTTCATTATCTGCAAAGACACGGCCATCCTGCCAGCAAACTGGTTGGTTCTTCAGTGTTTTGTTAGGCCCAATCAGTTCCCACATAATTTGGTTCTCTTCAGACTAGAAGATGAAGTTAACGAAAACAAGTTGTGTATTTCATAAGCAAACTGTTTTAAATACACAAAACTGAGACATGACTGGACTAAATTCTTTAATAAAAAATGTATTTTTATATATTTATGTACACAAGGAAGGAATACTTATGTATTGCAGTCCTGCATAGATATTCTTCTAGCAATGATACAAACAGAGTCACACAATACTTGGGGAAATCTGTTCCTAGCCATTTTGCTTTCCTCTAGTACAGATCATCTTTAGGTGAGAAGATTTTAGTCCTGACACATATGGCATTACAAATAAAATTCCTTCAGAAATAATTAGCTGATTCAGAATAAGAAGGGCAGACTTCAGCAAAACCATCATCACCATCATACTTCAACTATGAAAATCCCATACATTTACGCGCAGTTTAGGTACCCCATGTAGCCACTTACTGATGTATTGATAAATGGTGTCAACATGGTAATAAGGCTTTACCAGTATGCCAGCAAGGTTGCGATTGCTAGCTTTCAATTTCCAAATCTTTAGAAGGATTTCCTCTGTGTATGAGTGCATGTGTGTGTGTGCTCTTTTAAATGCAGCCTGTGAAAGCCAAGCTTTGATTAAAGTGTCATGCTCCAAACTAGTCTCAATGAAAAGAGGACATCTTTATATTATGTAGATATACTAATATGTTCATATATATTAGCTATATTTATGCTGGGGCATTTGATAGAGATTTCTCTATTACATATGAACACACATTACATATGCCCTGGCATAAAATAAGGAAGGAAAGAGCACTGCACAGCAGACCTCTGTCAGTTCTCCAGACTTGCCACTTTTTGGAGGTTATCAGCAGACCTACCACTTTCTGGAGGTTATCAACCAAGTTGTTGACCACGATGCGCAGGCCAGTGAGCTCCGTGAACATCGATCCCAGCTCTTCACAGGAGCGGTCACAGAACTCGGCCTTCTCCGGCTTCTCACCCACGTACTCAGTTGTGACTGCGGGGCTCAAGTGAAGGATTTCGGTGCTCTCGTTGATGGTGTTCACTTCAGCTGGTAGCAAGAGAACAAAAGAGAAGAGCAGCATATACAAGGCTCTTCCACAGATTACAGATTCCTGCTGAAATCACAGATTGGCACCCATGGGTAGGGTTTAAACACATATATTTTGGCACAGCTTCATGGTTATTATACCCAAGAATAAAAGAGGGGTTAGATGTCAGCTGGTTCCAATTATAGGCTTTCCTTTTTCAAAATTACGAGCCAAGCTATATCTCACATGGCCCTCACTTCAAAATTGTTGGCACTGAAACACATTCATTTATGAAGAAGACTAACAAAAGGCTTCAGCATCAAAAAAGCGAACTTATTTTATACACTCAGACATAAAAGATTTCAGATTTTTTCATGACGTTTCACATTTCCTCAAGACAGAGAAAAAAACCAGAAGAAAGTTTCCTTGCAGAAAGTTTTTGTCCATATTCCATCCATAAATTCCATGGTTGGATCAAATTTGGACCATTATGCAATGTATACCGGATTTTGGGCTGCTCTATATTGCACAGCCCAGTGTTAAGCTCAGAGGAGCTGTTATAAAAATAGTTTCATTCTGAAGTGGAGGTCAAGCTAAGATCAGACAGATTATTTGATTTGTCACTCCAAACACTCCACAAAAAGGCAGATTGTAATTAAAACAGAACTTTGTATTCATTAGACAGGGAGAACGGGATGTGTTCTAATATAATTTTAAAAGACATCTCTGTCATCAGTAAAATCCTGAAAAATAACATAACAGAAAGCATGATTTTAATTCATAAAAAAGCACATAGATAACTAAATAGAACAATCTATTGCTGCCTAGTCTATTAAAATGCTTAACTTCTGTTATATCTCCATCAGGTAAATGTCTTATGGATTCCATGGACCTTTTCTCTAAGGACTTCATGATAAAGTTGGGATCGGCTATACAGCAATCCATACTTCCTACCTCTTAATAAAGACTAATTTACTAGATTTAGTGATGTTGGAATAGCTCAAGGTTACTCAAGAGAAAAGACAAGCAAAAGATATAGCAATTTAAAAAGAAGGAATCAGCACAGGAACATGTGCCATAAAATATATCTGTCAAAACCCCAATAACATTCAGTGAGGACAAATCATTGAAGGTGGCAAAGCTTCAGAAATGTTAAGGGCTTTTCTTGATGCTTTACCAAACAATGTAAAGTATAATATATAAATATAAAAGGAAACAAAAACAGGAGAAAAGTATTCTTCATTCATTTAGAAGGCTAAAAATAAAAGAAAAAAGAACCAACCCACAATATGACATTAAGTGATTACTTCTCAACCAAACTTAAAATTATTGGTTTGATGTGCTTTTAAATTAACTATGAAACATCTGCCACTAGCCAAGGTCTACAAAAAATTGTTCACAGTTTTCCAAAGTTGAAGCAATTGTCCAGCTTCATTTACAGGATGGGAGAAAACCACATAGCAGATCAGAACTCTCTGTGTCATAACATTTTATTTCAGCTGCTTTTTGATTCCCTGGAAGGAATGCTATTTTCCTACCACATTGAAACACTAGATTTCTCAGATCCCCCCACAGCAGTTCTCAGATCATTAATTTCATATTTTTCAAGCCAACATGGAGTGTGCCTTGACCGGAACATTCTGAGGACATTAATAAAGTTGCAATCTCAGCAGGAAACATAAACCAAAACTATGTTAGAAGAACTAAATCCTCACTTCCTACTGGTACTTGGCAGTGACTGAAAGAAGATGCCTGGGGATCACTGGGAAATCAGTTCTCTGCTGCTGGCTTCCTGCTAATTTCCTAAGGACCAGATGATTAAAATGAGAAACCAGAAGAGCAGAATGGGCATCTTCTCATATATGCAAACACCATTCTGTTGATATAACTCAAGAAGGGATTTTATTGATGTGCCTATTTAGATGTGTTTTTGTCATCTTTCCTATCCTGCAGTGTATAAATCCTGCCTAAAGGATTTACAGCCACCTCACTACAGACATACTTTCCTACCCTCAACCAAATAGCATTCCCAAACCACCATTTCACCATATGTCACATTCCCATATTAGGCTTAAAGATACATTGGGAAGACACAGTCCTGTCTCCTTTTGTGTCCTTAGGGCTGAGGGAGCTTCATTGGTAACATCAGCATTGGTGTCATGGTAACATCATTCAAGGCTTTTCGACTGTGGTAATTGTCATTAGTAGCATCCCCCAGGTTTCAATGCTGGACCCAGTATTGTTCAAACCATCCATCCATGACTTGGATGAAAGGACAGATACCTCCTCAGCAAGTTCACTGATGACACAAAGCTGGGAAGAGTGACCAAAACACCAGAGGACTGACCTTCAGAAGGACCTCAACAGGCTGGAGAGATGGGCAGAGAAGAACCATTCTGCCCCTCTCCTCATCCTCAGCCACATCTGGAGTGCTGTGTCCAATTCTAGGCTCCTTAGTACAAGAAAGATATGGAGCTCATGGATTGGAGTCCAGCCACAGGCTACAAAGTTGATTTAAGTAATTGGAGCCTAACTCTTATGAGGAAAGGCTGAGGGAGCTGGGCCTGTTCAGCCTCAAGGAGAGACAACTGAGAGGGGACCTCATCAAGGTATATAAATATCTAAAGAGGATGGAGCCAGGCTCTGTTCACAAGAGGCAATTGGCAGAAACTGACGCACAGGAAGTTTCACCTGAATAAGGGCAGGAACTTCTTTACTGTGTGGGTGACCAAACACTGGAACAGTTGCCCAGAGAGATTGTGGAGTCTCCGTCACTGGAGATATTCAAGAATCATCTGGACAATCCTGTGCTACGTGGTCTTAGATGACCCTCCTTGAGCAAGGAGGTCACAGTGATGATGCCCTGTGGTCCTTTCCAACCTGACTCATTCCGTGAGTATGTAATTAAGCCAGAGAGGCAATGTCAGAATATGACATGCACATAAAAAACCTCTCAAGTAATTTTGATGGCCTCACAATTACTATTGTACTATTGCAGTATAAGTACTATTAGTTCCTTTCTGTTACTGCTCAAGAAATTTCCATCTAGTAGTGTTCTATTGGTGTTGCAAAGTAAAAGCAAAAATACTGCAAATTGAATTATTTACTAAAGAGGAAGGATAAAAAAAGTCCAAATCTGTATGATTTATAGAACTGAAAATTTGGCAATTGACAGATGTCATAAAAACACATTAAGAAAATATTATCTGTTGGTTCGCTGTACAAGAATTCCTCTTAAGGTATGTATTAGCATGAAGAATTCAGTTATTCCTTTAGGCTCCCATTGGTTTCCTCTTCATAGTAGAGGTACAGTAATCTCCCATTTCTACCTGGTGATATTTCAAAACATTTAGTACTCCTTTCAAGAAATCAAGATCTGCTATTGTTTAATTTCTGGGTTTTGAATAAACAAGGAAAAAATTGAGTTCAATTTGCTTAATTGACTTTGTATATGTCACATATTTTAGCAAAGTAGCAGAAATAATCAGCATTTCAGGTGGCAGGAGTTTCAAACAAAACCCTGAAGTCCTGCCTTGTGCACCCACATCATTCCTCTGACAGACTGAGCTGGCTCTGATTCTTGACTAAGCTCTTGTCAGCTATAAGCACTGGGAAGTAAAACAGTCAGTACCTCCTACGAGCTTGAGTACAAAACCTTAGCACATATTTGACAAACAACTCTAATTCTTTTATGGGGAATCCACTACACTCCTACACACAGAATGCTCGCCTCCTGGTGGGGTAAGCATGAACTGGACTAACAAGAATACATGTCAACCCATAACATACATGCCTTCCATCTCTCTCCCTTTGATTTCTTATTTTCTGAGGTTGATTTGATTAACAATACTTTGGAAGTCAAACCCAAAGCCTCTTTCAGTCAAAGGTATTGCCAAGGAATTCAGTGTCTTTAAGAACGGCAGACTAGTTAATGGGCCTGTTGACGGCAGCAGAATTCAGAACCAACACTACCTGATGCATGTGCAAAGACTTGCAGAAAACTCACACATGAAAAAATATATTTTTCTACATATGCATTTTTCTCTTCCATTTCTACTAATTTCTTGCTCAAAATGTTTTTCTCCAACTTAAAAACAGAGGCTCAGAGTTATAAACCTAAGTAACTGAACAAAAATAATAGGCTAGAGAGTAGAAATGACACCACATAAACATATTACATGTAAGTTACCATTACCACCAAAAAGCCACTCATTCTCTTTCTCAGTTCAAAGAGATCTGTTGCATGGTTTCAGGGTAATGTTTCACGACTGACATTTCTAATTTTCAGATTCAACTGAACAGTATTAACAAGATAACAAAAGCCTTACTTGACTGGCTTCTCTGGCATCCTTTCTTACGCAGAACATCCTCTATTGAAGTATCAAAGATTAACTGAATATTTTGCAAAAGACCCTGTAATAATAAATTTAAAAAGCAATTAAAAGCAGTAAGATCAATTTTTGAGTAACTAATAACTGACCTGTCTCAATTCAATACTACTGACCGAATTCAGACATAAGAAAGTACATAAAAAGCAATCTACAAGGCATTAAACCTGACACATAGGAAATAAAAAAAAAAGCTTTGTTATACACCATTTCAGTATTATAAGCCACAAAACTAGATATGTTCTAAAACATATAATAATAAAAGATATTAATCTGCTACAAGCTCAAATCTCCATTTTCATCATGAATTTTAGATTTGTCATAGGGTTAAAGCCAACTTTCCTGCACCATCACACTTCCATCCTTAGCCAGTCATTCCCATGCCCCATAGTTCACTGCCTCCTCAATTGTGCTGACACTACTCTGAGACACTCTAAAATCTGACTGGTATCTATTTCACTTGGGAAAGAAAAAGAAAAACCTCAAAGAAGAAAAAAAAATTAATTAAAAAATAGATTATTTCAGTGAGCCACTTAACAGTACAGCTTCAGAACCAGTTGTATGAGCACTACTTATGGAGTAACTTAGTCATGGAGGCAGGAATGGAAAGGCTGTGGGCAAGAACTTCTGAAATCCCTGCCAAAACTGGCCACCCCATGGAGCCAAACTCCAGCATGTCAGGTTCTGGCTGAAAACTAGATGGCACAACATGATGAGAAAGAAAGCGCTTTTTGAAATTTTTGTAGCCATGAGTTAAAGTCTGGCTTCAGCTGTGACTGAAAAGAAGCCATCCTTAAAGCAGTTGGGCCAGATCACATCACTAAATTATATGAGGCAGAAGGTCGTTTTCATTTTCTAAATTTAAATTGAAAAGAAATATTCAAAATGGCAAACCAGGGTGTTCTGTTACAGGATGGACCAACACCACATGCTTCAGCTCCATTAAAAATTGATTTTTTTCTTCTTCTTTCAAATAAAAAATAAAAGTACTGACACGTTCTCATGATTCAAATAGATATATTCAAATGTAATATATAAATATTTTCAATGTAAAAACAGTTCTTCAAGAAATTTGCAAAAAATTCTACAAATCACCACAAAAACCCAACATCTCTACAAGTCTTACATATGGTAGAGTAAAGGGATGGTTGCATAGGAAAGCCGAAAATTGGTTTTGCAGACTTTTTCTTGGTTTAGACTTTGCTTTGCCTTTGCTTTCAGGAACTCCAAAATCACTCAACACAGATCCAGCAATTAATAAAAGCACACTCTGCTGGGGAACACTTGTGATCTCATCAAATCCAGGAGGCATTGGCACAACAAAACTGCGCCTACTGCATCTTCCCAAACTACTTGCAGCTACCTTCTTATCACACCAGAGACCCAAGCCTCTGTAGGTCACCTACCCTGAAATGATTCTCCCGAGTAGACCCTTTTGCCACGTACAGCCTGCTGCTCTCTGCTTTCAGCTGCTCATAGAAAGGTTCCTCCAGGATGAAGCTGTCAATAAGGTCACAGCCAACATAGAGGTTGTAGTTCTCCCCTGTTATCTGCACGGTGAGGTTCTTCCACTGTGAGTCAGCAAGGTCCACGTCTTCCAGGGAAATCACATTCTGGAAGCCATCCACCCAATAGATAAGGTCCAGGGTGTTGGCCCGGCCATTGGAAATGATCTCAAACTGCCTCTCACTGATGCCAGGACCCTCTAAAGCAAGGATAGTGCCTCTAGATTGCCTGTCCTGCCTCAGGGTGGCTGAAAGGATAAAGCCCTCATTCTGCCGTATTAGTTTTAGGATCTTTTTGAGTTTCTCCGGTTTACATGGAGGTATATGGTCAAACCGAATGAAACGATATGCTGGCATTGTGGGGTCTGGGCCCCGGAACACCTTTGCTCCAATTGTCTTTCGGTTTATGTTACTGACTTGAAGTAAATCAAAGGTAGTCTCCTCTTCCTTGTCACCATCTGAAAAAGTTAACAGTGTGTGACGATAAGTCTACAAAACGTCTTACAAGAAACAGCTCTGTACAGTGTACTAACCCCAGTTATATGACAGACATTAAGGACAGAGTAAACTCAGTACTTTCCCACTTCCACAAATGGAACTCTTCCTACAAGCAGGCAAGCAAATCGTATTTTCTACCTGACATTTTCATTTACGTGACAATTCTCCCCTGGGCACACAAATATTTTTTATTATACATTCATACATATGGCTTCATATTTTATAGCACTACATAGTACATACTCATGCATATATATATGCTGTAGGCCTTGTATATGCCTACACATGGATGCATGCAGCAATTTATTCATTAAATTTTTTTAATATATATGAATGGATAAGGAATTCGAGGAAATTTCCATATTTTCCTTACCAGATAATCGAAAATCAAATTATGAGAATCCATGTGCCTACACAATGACTGAAGAAAAAGATTTGCTTTTTAAAGACTGCAACCAAGAAATCAGATGTAAATGACTGTCTGGCACTGTGCCAATTTTCATTCTACTTATATTTGGTCTGTAGATGCCTATTTTTCTACCTGTATCTTTTTAAAATGCTCATCCCACTCAGTGATTCTGTTTATGTTACTTTCACCATACATTTCCACCACAGAGAAAAGTATAATATCAATTATTTCTGGGATTATATACATTTTAATCAATAATTTCTAAAGAAAGCAATTTTGAGATACATAGTGAAATCTTCATTTAGCACTGGCAAGGAATATCTACCAAAAACACTCCAGGCACCTCTAAAAAAATCTTTTATGATTACTCAGCCCACTGTAGTTCTGATAAGCCAACACTTTACAACTTTTAACTTCGAGAGTTAGTCTGTATCCAGATAAGAAATTTCTGAACTTACCCTGAGCATTTGAGGAAACCCACAGGGTTGTCAAGACAGCAAGCCACAGCAACCCTCTCCTCTTCAGCATAACTCCTATGAATAAGCAAAAAGTAGTAATTATTAGGGAAATTATATTTATTATAATTTATTATTATTATTATTTATAAAGAGTACAATTTTTCTCATGAAATGCCACAAACAGCAACTATACATACAAAATCAGAATTTTTATTTTGACTGATTCTTGCAACACTCTGAGTCTATTCTTGATGGCAGAAGTAAAATGTGACATCAAATGAAGGTAAGAGGAAGTATAAAAGTTAAAGACCCTTTTTATGGAAATGCCCTTAATAAAATGGAAAGACATACAGAAAATTCACATTATTATTTTCTTAATGAAATTTCAGTAGCTGGCATAGAGACCATATGACACTACAGGAGTTACAGCTTATTGCTAGCACACATTTTTACTTTGGAGCACAACATTCAGCCAAAAATCCTTGTAGGATGATGGTTCTGAGTAACAGAGGTACTTTTCAGTACCTTTTTCAGTGCCATGATACAAACTCCTCTCTCTTCCACATATATGTATATACAATCCTCTGTACCCAACCATAGCTGGATAAAATGACTCTTAACGTGATGCCTGCAGCACTGTGCAGTTAGAAACCGCATAATTGCATCTCCGTATGTGTCTCAGTGCACAATGAATGGAGCAGAAGCATTCCCCGGAATGTGTAGAAATCCAGTTCTCTGGGTACAGCCAAATAACTTCAGCACTGCCAACTCCACACATTATTGCAAGGACTCAGGGATGCCGCCAGCGCTTCCTGTCTACATTTTCTTTGTTCTTCACGGAACTCTAATAACCTGGCATCCCCAGGGTACCACCGCTACAGCCAACTACCAGCAGCCGGCAGGATGCCTCTCTCACCTCTCGAACCCTGAGGTTCCCGGCGGGACAGATCCTGCCTGGGCGGCGGGCGCGGTGACAGCAGGGCTGCTGCGGGCAGGTGCCACACACCCTCTTGCCCCGCGGCTGCTCCCCTCTCCTCGCACCCCAAGTGCCCGCGGGGTCGGCACCGGGGCGACTGCGCACGGCGAGCACCGAGCGGACGGCGGGACAGCGGCTGACAGCCTCCTCCGCCGCCCGGGGGGCTTCGCGGCGGGCACGGCACCTCCCCGCCTTGCGCCTCACCTGGCATCGGGGAGCCGACGGTGCGCTGGGGCTCTGTGCGGCGGGGTCGGTCCGGACTGGAGCGCGATGCGATGCACTGCGATGTGCTGTGCTGCGATGCGATGTGCTGTGCTGCGATGTGCTGTGCTGCGATGTGCTGTGCTGTGCTGTACTGCGATGCGATGTGCCGCGCCGCTGCCGACGCCCGCACAACTCCGTCCACGGCCCCGCGCCCCGCGCCGACGGCTTTATGGGCTGCGGGCCGGGCCCCGCCGTCAATCAGCGGCGCCGGGGCGCGCCCCCGGCTCGCCCCTCCGCGGCGGTGACATAACCCCCCGCGCCCCCTC
>VZUA01032622.1:0-10379 GCA_013401035.1 Horornis vulcanius | reverse complement strand
CTTCCCATTTCCATACTGCAAGCAGAGTTTGTGCCCCACACAGAAAGAGCCCCTTGTGGGGACAAGGAATTCTGAAACTTGAGGCCATTGCTTGTTAGAAAAAGAAAAAAAGGAAGTAATAAAATGAGAACAATTACAAACTGGCAGCAGAAGGTCCTCAGTTCTCATTAACCCCTTCCATATGTTGAGGATCATCCCTCTCCTCTGCTGTAGCCTTTGGTGCAAGGCACAGATTGCAAGTCACCTTTGCATCAGTGCTGGACTTGGGCAAATTTTCCCCTGAACTATTTACATTCAATTTTACTTTTTAACAGAATTATGCCCACTGTATTGGAAGCACATCAGCAGCCTCCAACTGCAGGTGATACTGCCTGCATATCTTTTTTTCCCAAAATTCAAAAGACTGTTCATAAGAGTAACAAAAATGCTGCATTATCCTGGAGGGGGTGAGGGGAGGGACAAGAAGGAAATAGATTCCATGGTACTAAAGTGATTAATGTGACTGTTTATGATGAAGGAAATGAAAACTAGAAATCTGGGTAAGTAATGATCTTTCCAAGTAAATGACTCTCTGGAATACAAACCCATGTGCTGATTTCCTTTAAATTATTGCTAAAGTTCCCAAAGCAAAGCGGGGATGACACTGAACTTTTTTCTTCCTTGTTGATTTTCAGGAGCACAGAATTTCCATCGATTTCCAGGGGTCCACTGCCAGCTGCTCAAATGCCATCACCTCTGTTTAAAACAGGAGGTGCTTTGGTGCTAGGATTGAGTAGAAGGGCTTAAGAGGCACATTTAGCACTGTCCATTAAGGGTGGTGAGCTGGAGCTGAGTGTGCTCAGGGGGAGGAACAGGACTAACACTATTTTTGATGAAGGTACAAGCCCAGTACTGCAGCTTGGGAAAGATCAGTTATCCCTGGCGATGGTGACTTCCCTGGCCTCAGTTATTGCAGTATATAAATGCTTCACAACTGCTAATATATTTATCTTTCCATCCTCCCTGTGGAGTTGGGAAGTGCTATTACCTCTGTTGCAGAACTAAGAACTGAGATTAAGGGTCAGATTTGTTATGGCATTTAGGTGCTCAATGAGATTTTCAAAAGTAGCTAACACCCGTTGTAATAAGTGGAACTTGGGAACTTGGATGGTGCTGAAAATCCTGTTACTTGTGTCTTTTTTTAAAACATTTTGGACTTATATGAAACCTTGGGATCCAGAGGAGTAGTTCCCTAGCTGTGGGGAGTCACCCAGACAGGAGAATGTGTCTTCATCCACCTCCCAGGAGGCTGCAGGTGGGACAGGAGCAATTTCATGGCAGTAGCTTATCTCAGTGCTGAATTCAGCAAGCTGTAACTGTGCACAGCATTGCATTTACCCTTCTTGCCCAGCTCTGTGAGAGAGGTCAAAATCCAGTCCTGCAAATACTGGAGCAAAAATAAGCAGCACCCATGGTCAATAAAAAGGGCTTATGTGCCAGTTGCTGGGATGGAAAATTCAAGAGCAGGAGCAAATAATGAAACAATCTATATTCATGCAGCCACCTTTCCAGCCTACTGCTCTAAGTACAGGCTTACACCTCACCAGGAGATGGGAATCCCACTAAAAGCCCTGGAGTATCACACTGGAAAACAAATGTTGATTTTGAACAAATTATCTGTTCATCTCTAAATCATTCTCTTTCATTATTAGTCTGCAAATTGGTTCTGCTCTGGAAGGCAGAATTAGGTTTAAAAGCAGAGCATCTCTTAAACGCCTGCTTCAAATGAAAGTGTTCGGTAAACATTGCTCAAACCCCCAGAGCATAAACTCCTCAACTGCTTTCTCTGGCTTTGCATAGATTTTGAAGCTCCTGGTTTATGGTCAGGTGGCTCAGGGATTCGTTCAGGATATCAGAAAACAATCAAATAAAATCCCTTACAAACATATGCCCCTTAAATACCAAGGAAACAATTTTTAAGACCTTCCTGTCCTCCTTTACAGTAGTATAAATTGGGACAAGAGTCCCAAAAAGATGGATTTACACCAGTATGGAACATGGAGGAGAGAGAAGAGTCAGACTCCAAACCATAGCGCGAGTACAAAGCCACGGGGGCTGCAGACCAAGGTTTTCATTGTTGAAAGAGCTGCAGTTTCCTGTTGTAGTATTTTCAATTATTTCTGTAGTTTTTAGGTTCTGAAAAGATCCCTGGGCTTTAAAGTTGTGTTTTCAGCATGAAAGGGTTGGGTTTGGGTTGAATCAGTGTGTCAGCAGGGATGCAGCTGTCTGAGGCTGTGATTTGGGATGGTGGAGTGGGGGTCAGCTCAGTGAGGAGCATGATGGAGCAGCAGCAGAACCCCAGGTATTGTTGTGTCCTTGTCCCACGTCACACCATGGGCTGTTGGGAGGGTCCTTTGTGCCTCCATGAAGAAAGGAGCTTTGCATGGAGTAGAATGCATCCAAAAATCACATAGTTTTCAGCAGTGCTTGCTATTATTTCACTTCTTCAGGTGGAGGAGGGAGGAAACTCCCTCCCTTTGTTACATGTGGAAGAGAATAAAACTTTGAGGCAGTGTTGTCTAGGACACTCCAGATCATTGGTAGCTTATTCAAAGCTTGAATTTTAACTCAGTTTGCTGTTGAGGGGACCTGTGTGCACAGGGAAAGATGTGCAAGGTCCTCTATTGATCCTCCCCATCTCAGGAAGACTTCCACAGATTTCCTGGCTCTCCTCCCTTCCATATAAAGGTGTGGGACTGGGAGGCTGCTCCTGCACAGAGCAGGAATTGAGTGCTGCTGCAAAGGAGTGTGTTTGCACTATGGTGTCTGAACAGCACACTGTTTTGCACTTAGGAGATTGATTTCTCAGTGGATAGAAGAGCTAAAAGATTAACAGATGAACAAATATATTGAGACAGCAAGGACATCAAAGAAATTGGAGAGTCACTGAGATGCTGGAGAGCTGGAGAGTCACCGGGCTGTGTTCTTAGGAATTATTTTATCCACAGATTACCTCAGCTGTCTTGGGTTTTGGACACATCCTCTGGTGAATTTAGTTACGTGGTTTAAGATGTAACTGGCCCAAGCTCTCTGCTGCTCTTCCTGAGGAGGAGAGGGAATTCTTCTGCCTGTGTCGCAGAGGGAATGTGTGACTGCATGCCAGACACTGCAGCACAGATCCTGAGGGCTTAGGGCAAGCAGAGGGTTCTTTGTTTTTTGGGACAAACACCAGCCTGTGAGGTACACCAAGAATGAGAGTGTACTGAATTCCTGGGGGAAATCTCCGGGGAAAATACGGGTCAGACAGCTTTGTGTCCTCCGTGCAATCTGCAATTCAGTCAGGCAGGAAGAAAAAGTGAGTTAGAGCAGTCTTAACCTTAGGTTCCTCACACAGGAACCAGCTGAACTTTGATACCAGTGGAAGGAATCAGAAGAAGGTTTACATAAAATGTGGTTCCCTGCAGAAAACAAAAAGCAGCTCAGAAGGGTTGTGCAGAGCCTGCTAACCATGAGGCCATGCTCATTCCTTGGGCTGCATATGCCTCAATTGCTCCCTGAAATTTAGATTTAGTTAAGTCAGCCAGGAAATTATGGATGAGTTTGGGGATTTGAGGGAAAGGTGTCCAAACAGCAGCAGTATTAAGATCCTGATAAGAGGGAAAGTCGTAACTTGAAAAGTGCCACGCAGAGGGAGCTGTGCCTGTGCTTTATTGAGCTGTTGGCTGCAATAAATACAGCTGAATTCCCTCAGTCTCCCATAATGTTGTCTCAGTACCAGCAGGAGTCCATTTAAGAACACAATTTCTTGCACAAATGATTGTATGGAGAGCAGAGAAAGAGCTGATGCAGGCAAACCCTGAGAGCTGCCCAGGAGGGCTGGGTGTGCTGCCCCGTGCTTAGCTCTGGTCAGTGCTGCCAGCCCAAAACAGCCAAAGCACAGGAGCTTCTGTCCCAGCCCTCCCATCTGCTCCACATGAGGAGACCATAGATTTTGTGATGGTACAGTAAATAAATGATGATAAAATCAACTAGGAGGATATTCCCAAAGAGGGAGAGTTGTGTTTTTTATGACCATTTGCAATACAGAGAGTAATAAGAGACTGTATTATAAATAAGAAAGAGACAAGTAAAATAGAAGACCTAAAAATGGATGATGAACAAGGAAGATTGAACCTTGTGCTTCTGCACTTTACAGCATTAACCCCAATTGCTGAAGTTAAAGGTCTGGCTGTGTACAGTGCTGCAACAGGGCTGTCAGAGGCCTGTGCAGTGTATCCACAGTTAGGAGGGGCTGGAGCTCTGCAGAGCACATGGTCATTCCTGGTGTGATGCAAACCTAGGACTGGAGACCACAAATTTTGGGGTGTTCAGCATGATTGCTTTCATTGATTTCCTTGTATCCTTAAACCCTTCCAAACCTCACGCTGTAGGAAATCAGAACTAATCTATTCCTCCTTGAACGCTGGTTTGAGGAAGAGAAACTCTTGCACCTCTGTGTAAGTGCTCAGCTTTGCTGATATCCCCTATCAGCTCTGATTAGTGAGAAAGCTGAACTAAATAAGAGCAAGATGACCTGGGGAGTGGCTTTATTGGCCCTCTTCTCTTGGCCCAGCACAGCAAAGCTGGCATGGAATGCTAGCAGATCAGATGTGTTTGACCACATAGGACAGGAACTTTTTCCTCTGAAAGCAGGGGAGAGTCTGCACATCAGCAGGGTGTGAGGTGCAGCAGTGCAGCACAGCAGCCTGGGCAGGAAGGCTGAGCCCACGGGGCTGGGTGACCCCTTGATGCATTTCTGCATGAGGCCAGAATATTATTAGCCCATCAAAAGTGCATCACACCTGAGGGCTGCCCGCAGCCTCTCAGAAATGGCTTATAAAAATAGCAAGATGGCATGATGGGAGGTGTTTGGAAAGCAAAAGGTTTTAATAAAGGTGGAAATAAATTATACAAAACAAAAGAGTATAAGCCATGTGTTGCTGTTGGACACAAAATAAAGAGCTTGACTGCAAGGTAGAAGAAAATTCAGAAGGCATCTATTTTTAATTAACTCAGCCTTTTTATAACATGCTGTGCTAAGAAAGCGTATGATTGGTCTGTAAAATGAACACTTCTCTCCACTGGTTAAGTAATAGAAACAATGGCTGGGAGAGGGATTGTTATGAGAAACTTAAAAACGTTTATGAGAGGAGAAATATTTACATGAATTGTTCTTGAATGAGAATTCTTTCAGGAGATCTTCTCATGAGAAGGAAATCAGCTACTGACAGGCTGAAAAACCTTAAAAACTCTGAAATATGAGACCCACAGCCATGCAAGGAGGATGCTAACACCTGCTATCACACCCTGAAAAAGCTCCAAGTCTCCATGCACTCCTTTAAGCATATAAGGCTCAAGCAGGGGTTTTTGGCATGCTGCCCAGTAGAAATAGCTACAGGTCTTGGGTTACATTTCAAGGATCCGGGTGGTGCCTTTGTGCTGGTACCAGGCCAGTTACTGTGAGACGAGCATGGAAATTTCTGGTTCTTCTTCCTTATAAGATCAGGGATGAAACTCAAACTCTTTCCTGATGTGGGAGCCCCTGTTAAGGCGGGGGTTGCTCTGCTTCAAGCCCTCTGTGTTGCAGGCTGGAGTCGCCCACGCGCGCGCTGGTGATGGAGGCGCCCAAGGGCATCGAGATCAACGCCGAGGCCGGCAGCCTGAAGGCCACGTGCAGGACAGAGCTCAGGCTGGAATCCAAAGATGGAGAGGTGAGTGCAAAGCTGTGGGAACTGAAAAAGCAGAGGGTTTTCAGAGTGTTGTAATAAGCTATGCAACGCTTTGTAGTTATTAATTGGCAAAGATATAGGAAAAAGTTTCTTTTTTTAGGTGTACCGAGAGGGGGAATTGTGGGAACTGAAAAAACTTTCACAGCGTTGCAATAAGCTTACATAGATAGAGGTTTGAAACAGAGTTGAATTTTAGGTCTTGAAATATTTGGAGCATAGAAAGTTTCTGAGCTGCAAAATAAATGTAGAACAAGCAACTATTGTATGCTGTAAGGTGTAGGTGTAGTGTTTATTGATTGACTCAGGTAGAGGCTTGTAAGCTTTTAACATTGCCTATAGGCTAAAAAACTTTCAAAAGGCCTTGTAACAAAAAGAACTTTGGTTTGTGTTGTTATGGGGTGAGTTTTACCATCCTTATGTCTCTACCTTCACCAAGACTGATAATGGAATAAAAAACTCGTGGAACTCCTCTCAGTCGCCCCATCCCATTATTGGTGAATAAATGATCCAACAGAAAATGTCAAGCTCTGCAGCAAAGCCGAGCCCAGGCATGGATCCCCTGCAGAGCTGTACCCCTGTGGGTCACCAGGCTGCTGTGTTTGAAATGCTGGTGTGAAAGCCTGGGCACAGTGGGCTCTCCTGCCTTCATTGCTGCTCACTCTGATTGAACACATCCCATGCAAATCAAGCTCACTCCGTGGCAAAGGCTGATTCATTATTTTTAAAGTGCATGGATAATAGCATCTGTTATTCCAGCAGATTTATGCAGCTGTAAAATGCACAGTGCTCCTAAATTCTTTGTTTCCTTGTCACTTTAAAACAAGATTTACTTGGCCAGCATAATTAAATCTTTTATCATATATTTTTCTATAAGAAGAGCTTAATTCACTGGTATTGATCTGAAAAGCCTTTGTGGCTGATGTTTCATTCTGGAAAGAAAGGGAACATTAGGAGAAACAGGTTGTTGCACTGGAGAAATTTCCAAAGAGGAAGAGAGAACAATTAAAGCTGATAACATAGAGCAAAAGTAAAGTTGGTGTTGAGTTAAGCCTCTTCTGGTGTCACAAAATGATGTGGGCACATGGTTCTCATCCCCTCCTCCTGCCACAGTGATGGAAGACACCAAAGGAGGTGGCTGAGGAGCTCCCAGTGGGGAAACCACTGAGATCCTCATCAGGAGCTACCCATGGAATACAAACCTCCAGGCAAGGGGGCTCTCACATAAGTTAAGACTTACCTGTCAGGGTCAGGTGTAAAAAATAGGAAAACCTTTTATTTGCAATTTCTGTTATTTCTATTTGCATTTTATAACAGTCCAAACCTAGACCATGGGAGTTAACCAAAAAAAAAAAAACAAAAAAAAACCCTTTGAAAAATACCAGAAAAAAACCCCTACCTAATACTGAGATTGAAATCCAAGGCATTTCACAACTTCAAGCAGTTGCTCTCAATACTGAGTTGCATTTAAAATGCATAAATTGACTCGTTTCTTTCAGGACATGAGAAGGGTGGATACTAAACTTGGAGATTCTTACTGTAATTGCAAATATTCTCAGTCACCCCATATTATTATGGGGTTGAGGTTATCTTACTGTGTTCTGGCTGCTGTCAGAGCACTCCCCTGCAGCTGCCACGTGTCTGAGAGCTGCCACATGTTGTTTGCCTTATGTTGTTTTGTAAGGAGGAATTTAGGACTGTTAGAGCATTTGAGTTATTTTTAATATACACAAAAGTGTTACACATATACATAAAATATGCATAAAATATGCATAAAATATACATAAAATATACATAAAATATGCATAAAAGTCACTGCTGGGAGCCTGCAAACGTAACTGGCAGTGGGATCATGGTGACAGAAATCCTGATGGAGGAGCAGGGTGGTTAGGTGGGTGTGAACCATCCATGCTCTCCATCTGACAGTGGGGAACCTCTGGTTGTGTCAATCCAAACCTGGGATTGGATTCCTGGGAGGTGTCCCAGGAAACTAAAGGCCAAGAAAATACGGTGGGTACATCAGCAGAAACAAACTGGAGGTCGTGGTAAAGGCAGATAATGTGCCCACCCAGATTTTTATCAGACTTTCCCATCCTGAAACACTTTCCTACCCAGATTTTGTAGCAGCTGAGCTGTCTGGAGGAAACTTCTTTAAACACAGCATCAGAAATAATAGCTCTCCACTAATTCTCTCTTTTTCTTTTTCTCTCTCTCGCCACCTCTGACTCCAGATAACGTTGAATTCTGCAAAAATCAAACTACCTAACTTGCCTCAAGGATCTTCCTCTTCTGCAGGGTCCAGGCAAAAGATCTACGAGCTCTGTGTGTGTCCCAATGGGAGGTTGTTCCTGTCTCAGGCAGGCAGCAGCTCCACCTGCCAGATAAACACGAGCGTCTGCCTTTGAGAGACAATTTGCAGTGGGGCATGGCAGGCAGCACAAAAGCCAGTTCTGGTCTCACAGATCCAGCTGCCAACTATTTTTACTAGAACACAGAAAGCCTATCAAAGACTTCTTTTGTGTGTGCGCGCGCGTGTGTGTGAATATATATATATAAAAATATATATATAAGATATATATATATATCCTCTGTGTAAAATGATGTTTCAGTACAAGGAATCCCAGGGTGACCCTGTTACATTTGTGTAGCATTTCTCTTTCCCATGCCAAAATTTACTGGTACAATCTGCTGAATTGGATCTGATGCTCCCCTGCACCCCTCTGTATTAATACAGTGCAATGATCACCCCTGATTTTTGACCATGTTCTCAGAGCAATGGGATTGCTGGCTGGGCAAGACCCTGGAACCAATGCAGACCCACCACCATCCAAAGGGAAGAGAAGCATCTCTGATCATTTTTGTGCCATTAAATCGGTGGCATGAAAACTAAATAATTTAAAAACCAACAAAGTAGCCAGATGTACTGTGCTGATCACCTACAGTGATCCAAGATACCTGAGGTTAAATTAAATCTTTAATTATCACCTGAAGCATGGCTCCCTGTTGGGGGAGATGGATGCACTTGGCCAGCAGGAAAGTCCAGACCTTCTTGCTGAAATAATAAATGTGATTTTCTGAAGGGGTTCAACACTTTTCTGTGCATGGCCAAGGACGCCTTGTCCTATTCAAGTGTGACACACCCGGTCCAACATTAACCTAAAATCATCTCTGTGCTGGCAAAACTGGTGTTGTACTTTGTTATTGGAAGGAACAAAGTTGTGAAAGTTTGACTAAGTAGAAAAATCTTGAACCTCTTTTGTTAACAGGTGTCCTGGATCACCCTACAAACTCCCCATTAACACCTTCCATCTTGAACATATTTGGTGTGAAGGTGTGAAGATTTAAGATTTGGACATTGCCTAAATACCTGTAGAAACAGAGAAAATCAACTAGAAACTGAGAAAATCATAAAATTAAGTGTATAATGTAGATGCTAAACCAGAATTTTTGTTATCTTTCTTTTCAAGATGGACACTCCAAGGGTCACTTAGATTTGGTGGAAACTGCAAATATCAGAGATGCTGACAATGAAAAACTTCTTTTTAAAGGATTTATAAAGATTGTGACAAAGCCAGATTATTGAAAGGAAGGGCTTTGGATGCTAGTTCCTCTAGAATTTGAGTCCCCAAAACTCTGTGGTTGAATTTTATCATAGTTGCATTTTTTTCCATATTTTAAAGCCTAGGAGTCACGGGCAGGATAAAACGCAAAAATCACATCTGGTAATATTACTTCCACTTTTGAAGTTTTGGAAAATAGTGATAAGAGCCTAGATCATTGAATTCTGACCCATAATTTCATCCACATGCATGTAAAAATCCTTAGAAAAAACCCCAAATATACCAATTATGGCAAAAGTTTCCAAGTCACAATAAATCTCACAAGGACAGCAAGGTTTCTGCACCACAGAGATGCTCTTGAAATATTACCTTATGTGCAAATAAGACAGATCTGTGCCCATCCCCAGTGATATCTAACCAAAGCTGGTATTCTTTGAGTGATCTTCAAGATAAAACATAGCTGACAGAAAGCTTTAGAAATAATTTAGCCCATTCCTTTTTTTTTACAGCTTTTCACATATTTTCTTGTGGTCTCAAGAGTACCAGGGTTTGATTTTTTTAATTTTTTTTAATTAATAATTCTGACTTAATCCAAAACTGATTGGACTCAAAGAGAAGATTTCAGTGGAGTTTAGATTAGAAGTGTTGCTGCCTAACAAAGCAGCACTCCCAAAAAAAAAAAAATCATTCCTGAAAGAGGATTGAATGATTTACTTTTATTTCAATAATGCTTTCCGATGAATTAACGAATTCAAACTATTTGTTAATGAATGATTCCTGTAATTATTATGTCTTGAGTCAACGTTTGAATGCAAAGGGTCACCCAGGGTAACAATTGTATTGGGACACAGGACTATACCATCTCTGTTCAAAGAGGGGAATTGTGCCTATGCCTTAAGTCAATGCACTCAGCAAGGAGAAGCACATCATATTTATCTTGTTATTAAATCTAGTTTATTTGGGGGGAGGGGCAGGAGGGTGTCTTGGGAACTGGTTGTGCAACTTAAAACAGATATTGATGAAATACATTAAGACTGTAGGGGCACTTAGAATGATACAGACTTTTTTTTTTTTT
>VZUA01032614.1:9214-22374 GCA_013401035.1 Horornis vulcanius | reverse complement strand
GTGATATGACAGTATTTCATTTGAGTTGTCTTCTCAATTGGTGATACTTCAATCTTCAAGGAAGATGAAATTACTTCAACCTGTTGAAATAATAAAGGACATCATAGTTGGTTAAAATGCAGCCTTTCTCAATGAACATGGAAGTTATGGCACAGAAACATTCAGGCCTCCTGTAAATAAAGATATGATTCTCAGAAGCTGTTTTCAACTTTTCTGTATTTTTCCTCAAGTTTCCCCAGACTAAAAGTTGAAAGAAGGCTTTTGGGTTTGGTTGTTATTCTTGAGTACAGGAATACCTAGGAAACTCAAACAATTAACAGGCCAGTTAATAATCTGTGAATTACTACTGGGTGATGAACTGTGTGAGAGGGAAGGGAAAGGTTTGGGTTGCCCTTAGAATATGTAGTTTGAAGTTGAGTCTCCTCAAGTTGGCTGCCCACAGCTCCCTCTGGCATTAGAAACAGCTGCCTTTATGTGGTCTCTGGATGAAGTTTGGTACTGCCNTCCTATTCAGGCTAATTGGAGAATTATTCTTGACCTGAGCTGTTTCAATTTTGCTTTGATTAAGTAACTTGAATCTACTAACTGCCGAGGGAAAGGACAGATGAACCTTTAACATACTACTATTTTTAATTTTTTTTTTTTTTAATAAGTGCTTTGGATCCAGTAGGAGCTGCTGGTAGTATGCTGTGCTTTAAACATCCCAGGTCTGCAAGAGGTATTTCCTACTGCTGAGACCATGAAAACAGGAGCCATGCAGAATTCCTTGGGGAAGGGAATTGGCTGCAGTATAAACAAGCAACTGGCTGGATGATTTCATCATTTCGATTGGTCTGCTGTGCTTTGCATTTGGGGATTTGATGTGGAAGAAGATGTGTAAGGATGATCTTTTTTTAAAAGCAGCTACAAATGTTTCTGCAGAAGAAGGCTCAGTTCCTGGAGCAGGATCCTAGGCAGCATCAGTGTCTTACATTGCAGCCTCCGAGAGTAGTGCTGCTCCCACAGCGTGTGTTCTGGTGGAAGGCATGGATAGAAAGACAAAATTGGAATTAGTCCACTAGGCCTAAGTGCACCTCTGTTCATAGATCATAGGCTCAAGTGTAGTCATAGGTGAAGACCATTTCCTTAGGGGTATCAAGAAGCAGAGTATTTCTGCAACTTCTCATTTTTTGGGAGCAAATCCGGCATGGAGTTTGTGCATTGTGGTTGGTATTTCTGCAGTTGTGATTGCACAGAATGAGCCACAAGTCAGGAATCACTTCAAGTGCAAGGTTTTGACTGCTTATTTGACAAGGCTGCTTTTGAGCTCAAGTCAGCTCATCTCCAGCTTGTTTGGTCCTCTTTAGTGCTAAGGATTTGCTGAGTGGGAAGAACCAGGATGAACTACAGAGAAGCAGCTCACACTCCCCAGCTCATTTTCTGGGAATGGGCATGAATGCTCAGCTTCAGAGAGGATTTGATGAAAGGAAAACAAGCAGAGCATTTTTAAAAACAAGGAGAAACTGGAAAGAAATGTAAGCAAGAACTTCAGAGTGTGTGGGTATGCAAAGCTGTGGATTTCTACTCTTTTTGGGACCAAAAAGAGTTTGCTTTGTTTAAGCAAAACCATACCAACTTCACATGTCACGTATACATAGGGAAAAAATGTGGGAAAAAGTACAGCCATCACTTGGTAAAGGTAATTCTGACCTATTTGTGTTTTTATTATTTGAGCTATAATAATGCCCAGCCTAGCCCTCTGTGTTTTACTTAAACAATTTTTTTTTTTTTACACAAAACTGAATATTTTGAGGTTTGTCTTTTTAACTTAATCTCTTTTGGAAATAGCTGTTTAATTTTTCCAAACAATTTTCTGCCTTGCATATTCTTCCTACTTTTTTGAAGGATCATGCACTATTTTTTACATTAAGAGGTGTGGGTGTGTGTAATTGCAATTAATCCAATTTGATGTGATAAGTGTATTATTTTAGATTGTAGATAGCCTTGTCCCTGAAACTTCCTTAATCCCAGATATTTTTTTAGGATGCATGTTATCCTTCAGATCACTAGGTCCCAGCAAGACTATTCTCTTTATCCCCCTCCTACTTTAAGTGTCTCATGGAAAACAGAAGGGATGCAGTCAAGAGTCTGCCTGGCTGTGGCTGAGAAATTGTGGTATCACCAATGAGAGAAGTTTGTCATTTGGTGAGTTTTCTCAGCAGTTCTGTATTTAGTAGTGGTTTTAACCTACTTTGCCCTATCTACCTGGGAACTTCCTTTTATCTTACTCTCCCCTAAACAAATTTGGTGGAAATCACATTTACAAGATGTTTCCTGCTCTGGCTTCAGCAGTGTTGTGGTGTTTTTCCTCTTCTTGTCCATTCTCCCCCTCCTTATTCATGTCTCTTGCTGACCTCTCCAGGACATTGATGTATCTTCTACACATTCTTCTACTGCTTCTTCAGGTCAGTATAGGGCTGTGCCTAACATTGTTTCTTGGTTAACTTCTAAATACTACTGTGATGAACGAAATTCCCAAATGTATCAAACACGGGGTAACAAAAATGCAATTAGAGAACTTCGAGTTAACTTGTATCTATGAAAGGAGAAGTGACTTTCTGTACAGTCTTGGTTGTGCATTTAAAAATTCAGGCAAATACCAGTCACAGTAAAATGTTTTCTGTCTTCAGCACTTGTAAGAATCCCTGCTAAGAAATCTATAGATTGCACTGGTAGAAGGAGGTAGTGTAGGGCAGGTTTGCTTCAAGTATTTGTAGGGAATTGCAATATTAAGAGGTTCTCACAAAGGCCAATCAGTGCTCATTTTTATGCAGAGGTTTGTGGTTGCAGGTGCTCAAACCATTAACCATTCAGTGCCAATTGAGGTATTTTATGTTTGGCTCTGAATAATGTTGAACTCCAGGGCAGCACAACCATTCTGCTGGTGGCAGGGCTTGGTTGTTCTGTGTTGGCTGGAGGGAATGGTAAATTATAGCAGTCTTCATTCAGATGGAGCCATGGACACTGGTGGTGATGGTGAGGGGTAACAGAAACCTTGGCTTGGTTTTGTTCATGTGGGAGTCAGTGAAATAAGTGACAGCCCCTTAGTCTGATTGCCAGGCAGAGAGGCTTGCCCTCTATTAACAGGGTATGAACAGTGATGAAGCAAATTGTTGTGTGACTTCCAAATACATTAATGCTTTTGAGGGCAGAGGAATTTCTGGAATTGAATTTTGCAGTTGTTAGCTGTAAATTCATCTGTGCATATGGATATAGTATGTGATGAACAGGAAGAAATATTTCTGATTAAAACTGCCCTGACTCAAGTATTCTTGTACACTCTTTCCTGTTTTTTTCTGTAATTGTCCTGCTTCAGAGACCAGGGTTGCAACTTCAGCTGTGTTTTGTTTTCAAGGACTTCTGTACATCCTTTGTTGTGTCCTTATGTAAGGTTTTAACTTCCTTTGAGTGGAATAAGGTTTTATAAATATATTCCAAGCATTATCATTTAAATGCATGTAGTTTTACTCCACTTAGTTACTGAGGTCCCTGATGTGCTGTATTAACTTTGGAGTAATTATGTGTTTATCCAGTAGAGAGCACTAATGACACTGCTATGCATTAGTTGACATTCCCATCAAATTATTAGGTATTGTCTTAAAGTTTTTGCTATGGGGCACTGGGCTGGGCTTAGGAATGTAGAGCTTTTTCTAAGTCACTGTGTGGCTGAAGCTCTGCCATAAATAGTTTTGGGGGGAAAGAATGTAAAGCAGGAGCCTGCAGGAAATGCTAAACTAACATTTACCCTCAGTTTGGAGGCACAGTGTTACTGTAGTGTCTCCTTTGCACTAAAGAGCTAAGAGAAGGCCTTTAATGTGGAAGTTGATTAACATCCCTCTTGGAACAGCTGGTGCTAGGACTGTTGGGATAAATGACTGAGTGCTGATGCTACAGGTATCTTAAACATCTCTGTGGTATGGTATAATCAAGGTGGTTCATGCCTCTCTTTATGTAGCCAGAATCTTATCAGCAGTGGCTAAAAACTATTTTTATTTATCATCTTTTAGGATCTGCTTTGCCTCAGAGCCAGGCTGGACATGGGATAGTTCACTGAAGCTGGAATTCTAGAGTCACCATGATTGATACTGCATTAGCAAGGAACACTTATCTTTTGAGATGTCTAATAGTTTGTGACCAGCAGCTTAGAAGTTCCCCTACTCCCTTTGTGAGAAAATTGATGGAGCCAATAAGAAAATAGAAACTGACCCTCTAATACGTTTCAAAATAAACAAGTGTATCTCGAATTTGTGTCCTGGACTGCTGGGCAGCATGGTGAGAGACACTCTGCTCAACTCAGTTCATTCTTAGTAGCTCAACTGAACTGCTAACCTTACATCTGCAGCATGAGGATGCTGCCTATAGGAGAAAAAGGTGTTTCAATTCTCCCTTAGGATAGCAGAAGAATTTTAACAATGTGACTAATGTATATTAATCTTCCTAAATGCACAGGCAATCTGAAACAATCCTACTGCGAGAAGCATGAGTTATAGTAATTCATCTCAGTCTTGGATGAATTTAGGAATAACTGTTTGGAGGCAATGCCTTTATTAAATTATTTGTAAGGAGTTAAGGGAAAAAAAATCCAACAGCCACACTAAGATGCTGAGCGTGAATTTGTAGTGTTACCTCTAGACCTTTTGCATTAGCTGATGTTTGGTTTGAATTTTAGGAGACCACTGTATTACATCAACTCCCAAGTTTTATCCTTGCTATTTGAATGGAATCTTTTCTATTAGAATTAATAGGAAAAAAAAAAGGGGAAGAGATCCAAGCCATGAATAAGATAGCATATTTAAATAAACTATGTTAACATTAAAAATAGCATCTTTCTGTGCTTAAAAGTCAAGCTGATATGGAGAATCTGCTTGCTTGGGGAAGAATGTTTCTGGATTAGAGGAATTTCAGTTCTTCTAAGTGAAAATGGGTACTTTTTAGAGGCAGTCATAGGTGTTGCTGGGAGATACATGTCTTTTGTGTATTGGGTTTTGGTGATATGAATGCAGTTAATTCATGTAGCTATTATAACAGTTAATTCTTTTCTGCTTTTAATTCCATTTGTCAGTTGGTCTTAAAATCTTACCATATGGTAACAATCTGCATTAAAACCCTGGCCTGCCTGAAATTAAATGGGAGTCTTGCCATGGACTTCAGCAAGTCCAGGATTTCACTCCGTTCTTCATCTTGCATGACTGTTGCTATCCAGGGTGTGGCAAGTACTCTATATTCTGCATCTTGATTAATGGGAGCATTTGCTGAGCAGATGTTAGGGAGCTAAACTTGTTCATTTCAATCCATCTCTCCTATAGCAAGTGAAAAAGTGAGGCCAGCTTGGTCTCAGGTGTGATTCTGTTCACCTGGGGTGTTTGGAGAAATTACAGTTTCTGACAGGTGAGAAACATCGTGCTGGATTATTGAAATGCAGCTATAAAGTGAATAAGGGGTTGGAGTAGGTCACCTCCAGGGTTCCCTTGGAACCCTAACTATTTTGGGATGTATTGCTCCTGCTGTGGTGGGAAAGCTGAGCAAGCCAATGCTGCTGCAAGTGCCAGAGCTGGGCAAGGGGTGAGCAAAGGCAACGCTGAAGGACTGGGGGCAGGAGGGTCTGCTGAGCTTCCCCTTCAGCTGCTGATGGGATGTCTTTCTTCTGCAGATCATCACCTCTCCCAGGCATGGAGCCACTACCTAAGTATCTAGAATGATGGGGAGTTACTTTTTATACATATGAAGCGCTCGACTTCCCACTTTCCAGGAGAAATACTGGTCTAAAGATACAAAATAAAATTAACCATTACTGATTAGCTTTGGTTAACAGTAAGAAAAACCTCCCTTGCCAATAATTTTGGTTGGCAGCTGCAAAACAACACTGTGCCTCATTAGTTCAATAATGGTGGAAGGGTGTTTGTCAGAACCCCAGTTTACAATGAAGATAAAATAAGAATGCATAACTGGCATATCTCAGCCAAAGCCCACTGTGGGAGTCACTCCCACAGTTATGTCTGGTGCTTGCCAACTCCTACTGAGCCTGGTATTTTCCCATTGCATTGTTTTTACTGATAGCTTCCATTCAATAATAACAGGAATCTTTGCAAGAGTGAGAGATTATCGCTCTTTATAATTGAGTAAAGAAGTATTAAGTGATTTCTGCAGCTGCTGAGGAATGTGTAGCCTATATGATAAAGTAATCTAAGGATTTGATCTTATTTCTTTACTTAAAGCAGTTGATGAGCATTTTATCCCATGTTCAGATATAAAATAAGATCTTTCCTGTTATGAATCTCTTTTGGGAAGGAGCAGTAAATGAAGGAGGAAGGCTGCCAGAGATAATTATGAAATGCCCAGCTTACATAGATATTTGTATATATATGTGTGTGTATATATATATGCTGTCACATGGCACAGCTGCACAGTGTTTTATGTCACAAAACATGGCGTACATTTTTATGAGCAGTAATAGTAAGGAAATAAAGCAGTCAGAATAAGATAATACCCTTTTCTCCTCATGTCTTCCCAACAAAGACAAAAACTGTTTAAATATAATTGCTTTAACTGAGAACTCCTGATATAATAACAGAGGAAAAAAGCTGAGCTCAGTTTCTTGCTGGAAAAGAGGAGTGTGCTTGAGATAACTTGCCTGCTCTGTAACATTCCCCCACCACAGAGGGATGCTGTCAGCCTCCAGCATTCAGACCCTTTAGACCCCCTCCACTCTGTGTGTGCAGAAGAACCACAATAATAAATGTTTCCATCTGCTTCTGGTTAGGAGTTTGAGTCTTATCCTTTCCTCCACAATGATCTATGCACTTGAGACAGCCAGGCGTGATTATTTCCATTAGTGAGAACCAAGATCACACCCTGAAAAGCCCCATCTGGTCCAAACCTGCTGCAGATTGCCTGCTGGGCAGTGCAGGTCACTCTGAGATCATCACACTGATGTTCTGTGTGCTGACAGCCTCCTCTTCCCATCTGTTGGCTGTGTTACTGTTCCAAGCCCACTCTGGGATTAGCCTGGGACGGTTGAGCTGTCGCATGTGCGGCTCTGTGCAGCAGGTGTGCGACACTGTGGCCACACACCCGTGCAGCAAATGTAGGAGATTTGCACACAGGAGTCAGAGTTTGTGTGAGCTGGGCTCACACTGTGTGTCAGAAGGATGACCACAGAATGTTCGTCATGAGGCATTCAGCTCCTCCAGGGAGCTTTCCTTGGTTGTTCTGCTTCTGTTTCGCTCCCCTTCAGCTCTGTCATCCAAGTCAGGTAATAAGGAAAGGAAGGGGAAAGCGAAGGAAAGGGAAATGAGTTGATTGATGGAATAGTTTTAGTTCTTGCAAGGTGCTCCAAGGCCACAGCAGGGGCTGCCAAGTGAGAACCAAAACCTTTAAACACCTGCAAATCTTGGTCGTGCCTCAACCATTTGTGAATTCTCAGGGAAGATTAAACATGTGGGAATAAAGCTTTGTACCACATCATCTCATTCCTGAGTCTGCTTAATATTTGATTAATGCAGAGAGAGGAAGTTGCTGAATGTTTAGTTTAATAAGCACTTTAAATTTTGGGGCTGAAATATGCAGTTTACATAAAGCCATTTAGTTTTGGGTGTGTGCCTTGCAAGCACTTTGTAAACTCTGCAGAGCAGGGACCACGTGTGTGGCAGTGTCTGGCCAATGCACCTTTATGCATAGTTTTAAGGTTTTAGTGTATAAAATTTTGGCAAAATTAGTGCATGGCCTTGTAGAAATTTTTAAATTTTTTTTTGCTGTTGTTGAAGCTACTGTGGGGTTCTTTTTTCTAAACAGAAAAAGGCCTTCAGACTGGCTTGCCAGTACTTGTTTTAAGATTTCTAAATTCCAGTGTATCTTTCAGTATGTTCTTTAGCCCCCTTCTCTTTGAAATGATCTCTAAGAATCTGGAGAAACTATTTCTTCTGTCTTTATCTGTACTCTCTCTCTCTCTTTCTCTCTCTGTGTCACACATCCTTAAAATTATTCTGCAAGGAGTAGGATTCTCACACCAAACAGAACATTCTTGTGTTTCAGAAGGTGTAAGTTCATCAATACATTACGAAAAAAAAAATAATTCTTGTGTCATCTCAAGAATGTTTTATATTACAAGTAGAAGTTGACTATTTTTAAGATGCATAATAAATCCTAAATGTAATACAATGAGCAGCCCTTTCTGCTGTTGAGCATTGACCGGCACAGTGAAGATGTGGAGAATTATTGTTACTTGTAGGAACTTCTTAGACCATCTCAAAAAATCAGACTAACTTGTAGTTTTAATGACTCTTAAGGCCACTAATGTGTCCTAGAGTCTTTAGACAGAGTTTCATAAGTGGATGAGCCAAATTAGCAACTGGCAGCTATCAGAAGGGAGAGATACTATTCTTTCTCCTCCTCTCACCTTGAGCTGGCTTTAGCATTTGTGACTGCATTTAAATCAATTTAAAGCACTTAAATTCCTTTCTATTCTGCTGAATGTTCCCACAGATATTCTGGCTTGTTTTCAAAACACTGTGGCATGGGGTGTTGGGTCTTTTTGTTGTTGTTTGTCATTGGGGTTTCTTGAGTTCTGCTGGGGTAGTAAATTGCATCAACTTACTTTCCACTTGGACAAGTGCTGGTGTCAGCACAAGGGAGGGTGTGGGTGACCTGCACAGCTGGAGAGCAAAGGGGAAGGCTGAGAAGAGGATATTGCAGAAGGGGAGAGGGAAGCCTTCCATTTCTAGAAGGGCTGTTTGTTTGTTTGACTCAGTTTTATCATAGTGCTGTACCCTGGTCCTTCACGTGTTATAGATGTCCCCTTCAGCAAGCTGAAGGAGTGCAAGGAAGAGAGTGGTGGGATGCAAAATCCTGCTAATTGATTCACTGAGGAGATACATGTATCTTTGTCTCATACTAAGGTGTGAAGAAAATGTCAAAACTTGCTTTAGCAGACAGAAGGCACCATAACAACAAGATTAAGAATGGAGTTGACCTGCTCTTGATTTATTAATAGCATTAGTGGAATTTGAACTGATTTATCAAGATGAGACGAAGTGCTTAGTACTTCTACACAAATAGCCCATAAATCATTCATCAATGACACCTCATTGAAAGTTATGTTTTGTTGTATTTTTTTTTTCTCAAACACCTGTAGGCACAGCAAATTGTTTTGATCTGCATTCACATGTAATAAAGCTCTTTCTCCCTCTTCCTTTTACAGTATTTTGGGTTTGGGGTAATTTTTGTTTTAAAGATTAAGGATATACCAGATTCATAATACAGCAGTATTAGTTTGAAAGGGCATGGGTTTGTTGTGCTCATACAGTATTAAAAGCCAATTTTTTGGGTAGTCTGAGGTGCTCAGGGAAAGCCTAGCATCCTGGGTGACTTGGGTACTATTGTTCAAAATGCTGGTGGATTAAAGGTTTTTCTAGATGGTTCCAGAGTAAGGGAATTGTGCATCTTAAAGGGGAAAACTTCTCTATCTAATGTGACTCTGTTACCTCGCTTTGCATTTGGTGTCCCAGCAGTTCCCTTTTTCCCAGGTAACTGTGAGCTGCACTGTCCTTTTCCCACTCAGCTCCAGTGGAGCTGGGGGTTATTTTAGTTCAGCTGCTAAATACACACTCCTTCCTTCCAGGACACCTGCCTGAAGCTCCAGCCTTCATCTTTGATCTATATTTCCACCTATCCAGCCAGGTCTGATGTTTAATGCATTTCTCAGGGCTTTGCTAACCCGCCATTAGGTCTGTGCTTTTTTTTCTCCTCCTTTTCAAAAAGTACCACATGTCCTCACTAGTGCCCTGAGCCTCAGCTTTCCCCCATGAGTGTGCAGTAGCTGCTGCAGGCGTGTCTGCACACCTAGTGCAGGATTTGCCTCTGGGGTAGGAGGAGCACAAGGAGGCACATTCCATGATTACACACAGGGGGATGGAAAAGGGCCTCCTGGTCTGGTGGCTTGCAGGCCCTGAGGAGAGGAGGACCAACAGTGGCTTTGCATTGGGTTTTGTAGGGGTTTTTTTTGTGACCAGTAATTTCTTCTCTGAACTATGCCTTGTGAAAACAACAGCCAGAAGAGGAAGCACCCAGTTAGAAATGATTGAGGCAGGGAAGGGAAATATTTTTTGCCAAGCAGATACATTTTTAAGGGAAAAAAGTGAGTAGAAGGAATAGAATAGCCAGTTCTGAATGGGTGTAAGAAGAAAACGGCAGATTTAGAAAAAGCTATAGTCCAGGCATAAGATGTCTAAATTCACTAATTGAAACCAGAACTCTGTCTGGGAAGTGATGGAGGCCCTCACAGCAAACCAGAATTAGTAAAAGTACAAGCTAACAATACTAGGAGGGAAAGATTGCCTGGAGGGCTTTCATATCGTAACTTTTAATACCTTAAGGCAAGCCAATGAGAAAGCTGTTCACATGAAGGGTGGATTGGCAGGGCTCTTTCCAAAATATTATTTTTGGGCTGCTCATCTCTAGTGCCTGGTGATGTGGCTTCAGGGAAGGAGACTGCACATTTATATAGCATGTGAGTTCCTGAAACCATACTGAGCTCTGGGGGATTCTTTATATGGTAACCAAAGTCAAGCCAGAGGTAGTAAGGATGGTGTCCTCCAGGCAGTGCTTGTTATTCAGCCAAAATACTGGGACATTTCAGTCTATTTAAGGTGTTTCCTTTCCTCAAACACTTTGTTCTGCCTGCCTGACCACAACCTAGGTAGTGGGAATGCTCAGATTGCCTTGCTCGTGGTTGGACTGAAATTCTTTACTACATTCTGCCCAGGAAAGCCTAACCATTTCATTTTGGACCTCAGTCCCTTCCTAGGATCTATTGGGAGGAATGGTGTGCCCTTCAGCATAGCAGGCTTTTATTCTGCATGTGTACCCTCATCTCCCATCTAAGCTCCTGTCAGCATTTTTAGAAACTGTTTGCTGAACATGGTATCTTTCTGAACTTGTCATTTCCTTTTTTTGGACTTTTGTGAGAAAAGGTGAGAATAAACATTCAGTATAATGCATAAAATTGATATACATGCACTGTGTACCAAGTATATAATCTAAGCAAGACAACTGTAACTGTGAAAGGAGTAAATCTGACTGCAATGGAGCCTTATCTTGCAAACTTGGAGTGGGGATCAAGTTTACATGGACTTCCAGGATAAGGAGAAAGAGGTATTTCAGATCAGAGGCAGGAAGGAAGGAATTAACTGTTGAGAAGGAAAATAGTTAGATACATGGACAAAGCTCCTGGAACAGAATCCCAAATCACCTTGCATAACACTTTGGGAAAATTGCCCATGATAATTGATACACAGAAAACTCAGGAAGAATTAAAAGAAAACCAAGGAAACCATAATGTCTTAAGAAAATAAGGTAAATTTATAAAACCNATACCAACAAGTAGGCTTTGTAAAGGAGTTTTAGATTACAGTAACCATAAAGCAGAAACTGGGAATGTGAGGAAAATCAAAGTACTCACTTTGCCTGATTTAGACTACTGACAAAGGAGGTCATATTCCCAGGCTTATTCCACAGCTGATGGAGGGAGGGCTGGGCTGGTGGCTTTCCACGAAGATCTAAAGCTCACAGAAATGTAAACAGCTATCATAAATTTCCAGGCTTGACCTTAAAGAAGAATCTAGGTGAACTATTTTTAGTGCTTGTATCAATGTAATTGTATGTCAGTGAATAATGCTGACCTAACAAGGTGATTAGAAAGTAAACTCTCTACTTACTTGGTAGTAATTGAGATCAGTTGGTTTTGTGTGACTGGATTTTGTGTTGCCAGAAAAAATATGCTGCAAACATAGTTTGTGAAAACCTGACTGCTGCTCTTTAAAAGTTTGGTGATCTTGTTACCATAATCTGTCTCTTACTGGCTGTAGGTGAGTAAATAACAAATGCCTGAAGGTTTTCTTTGGTTTCCATAACAGATTTTGGATCCTTTTCAAGTGAGAAGCTTGACAGAAGAGTCTAGGGGAAGGGAAAAGTGCCAGAAATACAAACCTGGTGTTGTGTTTGAGGAATCTCTTACCTGTCTGGATCAATGTGCATGCTGGTCTGTGGCACTCGCAGCGTTTAATTTGCCATGGCTTCAGTGCTTGGTGACCCGTGGGGACAGCACGGCCCCCTCCCTTGGCAAGAGGTCTGGAAAGAGAAGTGCTGCTCAGGATAGAGGAAAGGAGACTCAACCAGAGTGCAAATAAAAGTCCAAAATGCTGACTTTCATTTTCAAGCACTCAGGCAAACAAACATCCAGGAGCTCAGGTCCTACTGGGGACCCAGGAGTGACACAGGAGTGCGAGTCGTGCTGCAGAGTTTTTTGCCAGTGGTTGTGCAGTTTCTGTACAAAATCCCAGCTTTCTGGAGGCTCAGCACTGACAAAAACATGGCTAAACTATCTGTGATCACTCTAAGCAAGAAATAGTTTCTTGGCAGGAGATGCTGAATCAGATCTGAAGTAGGACATGGCAAGCATTACAATGAAACAGGAAAGTTGTTACATACATCTCTTATCCCTGGGAAACTGGGATGGAAGGAGCTGGCCAAAACTGTGTTGCTGTTGGTTAAGCTGGTAGGTGTGCTCTCAACATCATGAAGGAAAAAGGGGAAAATGTAAATTTCTTATTTACTACTTAGCAGGCAATTAATTATTTTTGAAAAGAATTGCAATAAAAGAGGACCCTGATGTGGGTGGAAAGGCAGGAGCTTTGAAGTCTGGCTGTGATTGTAAGTTATGCGTACTTGTGGTTGGGGGAATCTCTCTATCTGTCATGTTTCCAAAGTTCAATTTTTTACAAGACAGCTATATTTAATTTTAAAAGGAAGCTGTTCTGAATGCCTAAGCACATATGTCACTCTCCTCATTTAAATCTGGATATTAAAAAATGTACTAATATAGGAGAGTCAACTTGGACTGCTGGGCTTTTGGATCCTGCCTTTGTTAATTTAAAACAAGGGACCAAATGGAAAAGCAAGCTAGAAATGTGGGATTCTAGCTGAATTTCTGAGTGAGCCAGCTCCCTCTTCTCTCCAGTCAGGAGAAAGAATTTGTATTTGTTCCTACATGAAATTTGAGTGCCGACAGATATACAGGCAGAATTCCACATCTTGACCAGGTAGATGAATACACAGACATTGATATT
>VZUA01032613.1:2928-21126 GCA_013401035.1 Horornis vulcanius | reverse complement strand
GAACGACAGTGAAACATGACTCTTTCTGTTTGAATGTGTCAGAAAGAAGTACTGAAATTCAGCTTCACTGAAGCACAGGGCAGACTGGACCTGTGTTGCACCAGGGATGCGAAGTACACAGCTATTAATATCAGCACCTGGACAGAATGGAACAGGGGCCCAGCCTGCACTTCCTCTGTGGCAATTACTGCTTAAAGCAGGAGAACTGTCCCAAGAGGATCCAGTGCTGTCCTGAGTGACAGCTGACAAAAAAAACCACAGACATGGAAGATTGAATTCTGCTGTTCTGCAACAACATGGACATCTGCAAATGAAGGTGCCAAGAACACATTTAGGAGGCTGAGGCTACTTAGAAGATTCAAAACTAACTCATATTGTAGAAATGTTTAGTAAAATGCTGATTTGAATGTAAACTAAATGCACTTTAAACAAAATGTAGTATAAATCCTTAAGTTGCCAGAGGAGTGTCATGAGTTAGTGTGCTTAAAGATCCAAAAAACCCCATCATTATGGAAAAAAAAATTAGCTCTGCTTGTTCCAATGGCCCAAAACTGAACAAATCTGTTTTGTTTTGTTTTTAATGTTCAGTTTAAGTATAGACTAGGGTGGAAAAAAGGTTCTGTAACAGCCAAACAAATGACAGTCCCTTATCAGAAAGGTTCTCTAAAACTCTTTGGTGTATGGGAATGAATACCATGGCAATAAGAGGTTTGCTTTTGCCGGACTCTGAAACAGCATCTCTTAGTGCTCTCTGGAGAATGAAGTGGGAAGGGACAGCAACAGGACTTTGGCATGCCCAGGAAGAGAAAAAATAGGATGATGCTGGTAACTGAAAGGCAGCAGGCCTTCTCACAGCTGCTGTATCAGGCAAGCCTCACAAATCAAAACCCTCCTTCAGATGCCTAAATTATATTTCTGTTGGCTAAGACTTTAAAAACTTTGAAAAGTTGCTTGAATTAACAGCTGTCTTTGGCTTGGTTTTTCACCTTAGTCAGTTGTTTGTATATCTTCCTGGCCTCCTCTTTGGCTTCATTTAATTGCTGTGTGTGCTTTGATTTTCTCCAATTACTTTTATACTTGCATTTTTTGAAGCAAACCTATGACTCCACAACTCATCATGCCCTCATTCTCTCTTTAGAAAACAGGAAAGCAATGAATTATTTTCCAGCACTGCATACTGCTGCTTTCCACCCTGTTAAATTCAAGCACACCTTTCTACCAGACCACAGCAAACCAGAAGCTTCTTCTCACTACCATAGAAGTTTGAAACAATTGACATGGGAATGTTTCTGTCCAGCTATCTGCCATTGTGATGTTCTGTCTTCCAAAAACTTTGAAGTTGCTTCGGTACCTGCCTTTAACAATACCACAAATACTTGCCTGGGAGAGGGCAGGGGTGGCTCTGCTGTTGGCTGTAGCTTGTAAAGAACCAGAAGTAAGAAAAACATCTCCCCCTCTTGGTATGAGAGTGGAAGGAAGAATAAAATAAAACTCATTATGAATATCCAATTTTAAACATTTAATAGTGCACTTATTGAGTATATTCTGTACAGACATCTATAGCAAGTTAAACATTTTCCTTTCTCTCGCGTAGATCATACTCATGTAAAGCACATTTACAATAGAAAACATACTTGAGGTACAAAAACCCAAAAAGAATATCTGAGGTATAAATACAGGTATATTTTAAATAATCTTTATCATGCTTAATCTATGTTTGACAGTACACTGTGGGCAAGTATACATGTTTACAATAGAATGGTATGTACAACATACAATTTTACAAATTCAAAAGTGTTTGATGTAGAAGAATATACAAGGTTTTCCTACTCATGAGGAATATTGTTACTGGAAGTACTACATTATTTGCCATTATAAAAAAAATCTTCATCAAAAAGCTTAAAATAATACTGACAATGGTAAAAAAGTCTCAGTCAAGATTCCATCTTGCAACTCATTCATACCTTAGCCACAAAATACATTTATCATTTAATACTGCACCTTGAAAGCGAATCTTTACCTTTACAGTAAAACCTATGGAAAAACATCTTTCCAGAGGACCTCAGGACTTCCTACAGTTCATACAAGTTGATTCTCAAGAAGGGGAAAATATCCCAAAGGGTTTGAAACACAGCGAAACCAAAGACAAAACTGCACCCTCCTTTCTGTTCCCAAATATAACCCTCCAAACTGCTCACATGCAGGTTCTGTTCATGTTGACATGCAGCTTTTAGGAAAACAGGCAAAGAGGGGTGAGTAAGGGAAAGAGTTTGTGTGACTCTCCCTAAATCACCCCAGCTGCTACTGCAGGAGTCCTGTCACCTCCTGGCACCACAACTCCAGTGTTGACTTTTTTCCTCTTGAGCCATTAGAATATAATAAAATATATAAAAGCTCATTTAAACACCTATAGATAATGCAGGTAGGAGTAAAAATAATGGACATTTTTGTTTTTTAACAACTGATGTTATTGGTTCTCCTCACGTTGCAGACATTTCATTTCAAAGTTGCTACGTTGCTCAAAAGTGTGTTTACTTAAATTTGCTATAGAATTGCTCATCACTCCTAAAAGATCATTTGGATAAGGAGTGGACAGTAGCTGAAGCAAGCTTCTTGTAACATCTGCTTAGGGTTTTCAACAAATTTAGAGCTGAGGAAAAGGCAGAACTAGCACATTCGAAGGATGGCTACTCCTGGTCCACAGGGGAGTCCCATTCTAGGTTGAACTGTATCCAGCATACTAAAATCCATTCTGGTTGCCTATCAGTGTACCAGACACATTTCAAATTCAACTTCTTCTATCCTTTCAACCACTAACACACTCATTCACACTTTAATCTCTGTGCAAACCTTTCTCTGCTTATCTCAGTGAGAACACATTGAAGAGTACCAACTATTCCAGTGGATACACCAGTCCCTCAATGCACTACAAATAAAATGACATGAGTATGTACATAAAGCTAAGTATTTCACATGGGAATGATAAGCCTTCACCATATTTCATAATATATTTTGCATTTAAAGAAATTTGCTTCTCAGAAGCAATTCAAACCATCTAATATTAATTTTTTTTTTTAATTTTTGTTTTTTCGCACAGTTCTTCTACGTATTCCAGTCGAGGCCTACATTATAGACCTTACACAGACAGGAAGCAGCTTTAAAGTGTATGGTATGGCCACAGTCCTATAGTAATGCTCACAGTCAAGTTGTCACGCTGTCATTCCTTCATGACACGACTTGCAGGTGGAACACAGGTCTGGTCTGCAGCACGCAAGTCTCAGTTTTGGGAAATGTCTATGTTGCTGAGGTGGGGAGAGCATGGCTGTTTCTCTTCAGTAGTCACCTGGATTTTACTTCCTTGCTCTCAGGACTCTGCTGACTGAAAGAGTCTCGTATCTTAACAACTTCTGATGCACACAAGTGTCCGAAAGACTTGGTGTACCAGTCTGGCATGTGGCCCCTGTTGTGTGGAGGAAAAAGTAATCATGAGAAAGGTACCAGTGACTTTGTATGTATTTTCTTAGTCTTATTTTCAAATCTATATCTAGCTGCCTAAATGGCTGACTAGGAAATCTCCTTAGTACTGCTTTCTGTGCAGCTCAACCCTACTAATATATAGATATGCTCAAAACCAAGTTTACTGCAGTAAGGAAAAGTTATGGAAAGTTTTGTTGCTCTTTACTAGCTTAATATTAGAATTAACCTGTCCTTGCATCCAGTATGCTGTCAGAGGAAAGGGTGGGGTTGTATACCAACAGTGATTGTGGAGCACATACTGGAGGCTTGTAATGCAACAACTACCCCTGCTGCCAGATGTGCACTGAAGCCAACTTTCTGTGACATTTCAGGGACATGTGTGCTTGCCTTTGGGGAAGGATGTACTACTGACCAAGCTTAAATCTGTTGAACCATTTAAGTTTTCCACTGACCACACTGAAACCGTATCAGAAAAGTTACCACCTCCAAAGGACAAAATGGAATTTCCTACCTTAAATCAATTCTGCACATGTAGGTAAGTTTTGATTTTCCTGACCCGCAGGGCTCAATCAGATACCTCGACAGGAGCACATTGACTCTAACACCTGCCACAGGAGCCCGGTCATGGTCCACTGAGGTTGCTAGAAGCACACAGGCTCCTTTGGGGAAGTTTGTCCTCCATGTTCTAAGAAAAAAGAAGAAAACCAAAAATCTTTTATTTGACAGACAGTAATTCAAACATCTAACAAGAATTCAAATTAGGCCCAAATAGATATTTACAAATATAAGCAAGGTTGCCATATCTGTAGGATATAAACATCATTGTATATGAATGTCTTACCTTAGGACTACAAAGTCCCTGGCTGGGTGAGGTGCCATGCTGTTCTGGACATACTGGTATATATCTGTCTGGCTATCCAAGGGCTCAATTACTTTTGACTCTATAAGATCTTCATCCCAAAGATGCTGCTCTTTAAGTAAACGATTTAACACATCCTCTGGTGTAGCTGAGATTTCAATGGTAGTTTTCCATAATCGGAGTGGGGGACCTTCACACACCTGGGGAAAATTAGCAGAGTCCTTAATTTTCCTATTCCTTACACTTTCTTTTTCAATCTTATTTTTAAGAATCTTATTGAAACACTTCTCCATCTGCTAGTTCTGAGCCTTACAAGATCAGAGATGAGAAATTTCTTTCCTACTGCCTGCATAGTGACTCAGTTTGTTAAGGCTTTGCTTGTGTGAGTGAAGGCGTGTAAATTCAAAACATTTGAATGAACATTTCTGGGCTGGATAAACAGAAGAACACAAATCAGTGTGTGTTGGCAAACTACTGCTGAAAGACATGGTGTTTTTATATGGTGTGCAACTGCATCAAAAGATCAAGGTTTTTTTTTCTAATATCTATCTGCAAAGACCTTCTGTTCTATAATATCCTGTGTCACAACTGAGCTAAAACCCAGAGCTGTGGTGTGAGTGACAGCGTGCATACCTTCTTGTATGCCAGCTCTGCTTGCTCTGATGTGGAGCAGCTGACCCAGCCTTTAAACTTCTCCTTCATCTCCTTGAGCAAGTCATCCACGCAGTCCTGGAGGTAGCAGTGGTAGTCAGAGGGCTCAGTGTTGCTGCTGCTGCCCCGGAGCTCCTCCAGGCTGAGGGGACGCAGGTCCTGCTCCGTGTACGAGTTCCGACCCCTGCTCATTTCTTCTGGTATCTGAGGGATGACAAGGGTGAAATCATCCTCTTGCAGCTCTTTCCCCAGAAATACTGCATTAGTCTACCAGCTGAACAGCCACAGGGACATGTGTAAGTGTTTTGTAAGTGATAGGATGTGTATGTGTCAGGTTAAGCACTCAATATGAAGAAATGCTAAAATTAAATTTGTGACTTTGATTTAACTCAAATTAGTCTCTCTTTTATGGAGTGTCTTACTTTGTTATGTGGAGTATAACCCTTTACTACACAACTAGATTCATTCCCACAGCTCAGTTTATCCTGCAAACTGAAGGAAGAAGGGAACATTGTCAGCTGCAAGAAAAGAGACAGGCATGTCTTCAGTTGAGGGCTCTGAAAAGATTTGATGACAGTGAGGAAAGCCAGGCCTCGACTTGTCTGGTTCTCCATCACAGGCCCTCGAGGGAGCATGCTTTACTTCCTACAGATCCTTCAACCTATGGTATGACAGTGTTACGTTCCAGTATGCTTTTGTGGCCTGTCTTGCTAACTCTTGGGAATTAAAGTATAAAATGAGCACTGAAATCCCTGGAAATAGCTTCTTGCTTTGTAATTAGAGCTGAGGTTCACAGACCTTCATGGCTGCACAATAAAAATTTGAAAATGTAATCCAAATGCACCTTGGATGCAACAAAAATGTGCCAAACCCCACAACTGCCTCCTGACTTGAGAGCACCAGTGCCAACAGAACAACTCTAATTCATGTATCCACAGAGATCAGGATGCAAAGGTTTTTAAAAAGCTATTTGCCATGTGTTAAATATCATTAAAATAAAGAGACATTCCTAGCTTTTCATTATACAGCAGATCTAAGACATTTTAATCAATATTCCACCCATCAGTTTTGTAAACAAGTGTTTTACCTGAAAGAGTTTCTTGCATTCAGCAATCATATGAGCTAGCCCTTGGGTTGCAGCCAGATTTTCATTTAGGTCCTTTTGATCGGGTTTGCCCAGGCTTGGTTTTCTTTGCATCACCCTTCACAGGGGAAAAGAGCACACACATACACAAATCCAGTTATTTATTGCAGAGCAAGGGACATGTTTGGGAAGAAAACAGTAGGATTCCCAAATCTGCTGGTGATTTAGAGCAGTGCTGCCTGGAACCAAATATTGGCATGGTGTTGCCAACTTCTCTCGCTACTCTTTCTAAGCCTTTTCTTTGGAAACCCCTCCCTCCACCCACATTTTTTTTTTCCTTATGAGCTTGTTTATATTTTAACAAATCTCCATCAAAAAGTAAGATCTCATAACTATTCTACAGCCGGTGCCCTCTGAGGTGTCTGAACTGACCACAGCTGGCAGGATCAATCCCAGACTGTGCCTGTTGCACATTTGCTGCCAGCTGTGCTATGGGACCAGCAGCAGTGCTGCCCTGCTCCCAGAAACCTACCTTGGGGAAGAATTCTCTCTTTTGAGAGTGTTCAAGTGGAAGAGGGAAGGTGCTAAGCAGACAGCCAGGTTTGTTGGTGTCATCTGGTTTTCCTTCACTGCAGCTGTGACATCACTCAGGAAATAGAGAAGAATCTGTAGGACCTCCCTGTTCTCATCAGGTAAAAGCATAATGGCAGCCTTGATAGCCTGAAGACGCTGATCCTTTGGCACATCTGCATAATATTAGTAATTCTCTCATCAGCCCATTGATTTTCCACAAACACAGCATGAATACATCCCAAAGCAAACTCCAGCTTCAAATATTTGACTCGAGTTTGAAGTTATTTCCTTCAGGATGCATACCATTTGTAGGAAACATGAAGGAATTTTTTTTAACCCACTAGTTTAACTACCCTCAGCTATTTCCTGCCTCACAAGAAATGCAAGCAAGAAGCCGTGCCTAGGCCAGAGTTAATTTTAGATTTAGCTTCAACAGCTACATGCTCCCGCAGATGCACTAAAAGGACAGAAGCCTGGATTCAGGCAGGGAGCAAACAAACATAGGCCAGCCAATTTAGAAGTACTTTGGCTTGCAAAGAAATCTAAAACATGAATGCATTTTAGAATAGGTAAATTAATTAAATAAATTAGCTAGCAAACCTTTTAAGCAGTGATGTCATAAAACATCCAGAAAGTGCTTTACCGAACAGAGAGGGTTACTTTACTGAGCAGATCATTCAAAGTCATGCGGTGGAAAAAGAAAGTCAACGCTGTGAAGCCCCATACCATTAAACAGCTCCTTGGTTACGAACAACAAACAGCCATTGGAAAAATTTGATGTGTCTTTATATAAAGCCTACTCCTCCAAACTTGAAAGGAAAAAAAAAATGAAATAACCCAGACCAGATCTGCTTCTTATAAAGGGATTCCCAATAAGCCACCTCTGAAGACAACATCAGAGTCTGAGTCCTGGAGCATTTATATCATCATTAGCAGTCTCACTCACTCTCACTGCATGTCTCATAATACACATTGTGTTACCCAGACATTTAATTGGTATTTGCTTTGGGCTTCAGCAACTTTGTAAGGCTAGCAGGTGAGTTTAGGAAGCAGTTTTAAGCAAAAATGCACTATTTTCCATGCCCTCCTCTCACTCAGCTCAAAGCACATTTAAGCATTCCAGTGTGCAGCCTGGTGTATACTACCAAAGCAAAGGGAAATTTTGCCCTTTGCAGGGAATCAAAATTTACAGCTGTTTTAAGGCCCTTTGCTTTACACAGAGATAATACTTCCCAACCACCTCTGGGAATTCCTCAGACCTACCGCCTGCAAAAGGAAAGAAACAGAAACTCCTGCAACGCTCCGTCAAAGTTTGTTTTTGGCTCTAAACACACATAGCTGCTGTTTAATATGCATGGAGGTGGAGAGTCTGATTAATTTTCCCCATATTAACCTGCTTGGGAATCCAAACACACATAAAAAATGCTTGCACTGAAAAAATGGTCTGTATGATATTGTAAAACATCATCTCCACCTATGGAGCTCTGAAGGAAATTCCTGCAACTTTTTGTAACTATTTCTTTTCACAATCATTGATAAACTCCATTTTTTAATGTGATTTACTCTGAACACTTTATGGTATTTATCTGTAAAGTAGCTACAAGTCAGTAACAGAAAAGCTTACCACTTAGAGGTTGTTTTTAAACAGTTGAGGTGAAGGATAGCAGAAAATAAATTATAAGAAAATAAAAATTTTTGGTAGCCTTGCCAATCCCCTCAAAAGCCCCAAAATCTGTTCATATAGTGTTTGATCTGCTCATCTACTCAGCCACATTAGATGGTTATTTTCAAACCATAATATCAAGTATGCTCAAAGAAGAGAAGAAAATTTAGAGCAAGTGATGAAGGATTTATATTTGTTCCTGAACTAGAGAGAAAGGTGAAATTAAAAGAACTATAAAATTGTTATAAAACTACAATTAAAAAAAATCCATTCCTTAGAGGCAGCCTGAACTCTTAACAGTTACTGTAGAAGGGCAAAGACCAACATAAGAAACACGTGTAGTGCTCAGAGCAGCAGTGTTACAAGGTTCCACCCTTGCCACACAAATGCCCATTTGTTATGGGCTGCAGAACCTCAGTACTTACACTGGTATATCTGTAAGAAGGTCTCGGAGAGTTTGTTGGTCATGAGAGGCTCAGGGAGATCACGAAAGAATTGCTTTAGCATGTCTGCTACATCGTAGGCAGACTGGCCTTCGTAGTTGACACTGTCTGCGGAACTCTCATTCATTTGACGCAAAGCCTGAATCCTTGATTTGACTCCAGATTTCCTAAACAGTCCAACCTAAATATAAGTACAAAAGTAAATAAGTTTATACTGAATCTAGAATATCTGAAATATAAGCGTGTTTATATTACTTTAGCTCCTTACGTATGGGCTCTAATTTTGCGGAAAGCTTTCCACGCATTAATTACCTAATTTTTCCTGGTTTGAGTCTACTTTTTCCAGTCAGACCCAGGAACAATAAAAACTAATGGGAAGCTGGGCTTTGTGTGGTGCATGCATGTGGAATAAGAGAATAACAAAACCCACCTGATCCAGACAGTGGTTGCGGAGGTACCGCATGGCTTGCTGAATGCTCTGGGGGAGAGGCTGCCCCGTGCGCTGCACGTTCACTTGCAGTGGTACTCCAAAGACATTTCGGTCTTTATAATCTGGCACCTTTATTCTTTTCATAAATTTTGGCACTGCCCTATTTAAGCAAAGGGAATGACACATTAAATTAAACCTCTGTTGATTATTTATCTTCTGTATTTCCAGTAATTTGGAAAGCAAGTGAAAATAAGTAAACCCTTTTAGTAACATGAACCATAGTGACAGTATAAATTAGTTAATCCACTCAGGGCTGGAAAGGGTGCGAGGAAAGAAAACAAGAGTTTCTCTAAGAGAAAGGCTTGACATTTGGGGCAGTATGCTGCCTCAAAGTATTAATGTGGTGCTACTCCATCAATATTAGGAGGACGAAAACTACAGGGTAAAACTGCAGGGGCCAGATTGAATTGCAAAAGAGTCAAAATAAATCTTGCGGTCAGTGACCCCTTATAACACTGCTTCTTTAGGTTTCAGGAAAGATGGGCATTTGAACAATGAGCTTTTGTATGTCAACTACTTGTTCTGCAAAGTCCTCAAACTGGGTCCACCACCCACCAGTGTGCAGAACAGCAGGAAACTGATGTAATACATTTGAGTTTGTCAGCTAAAAACTTCAGCTCTATAAACAACCCCTTTGAGGGACCCCCCTCCTTGTCAGCCAGTGACTTTCGTTACCCCCACCTCCCACTCCAGTTTCATTGAGAGGCCTTTCCATCTGCTTATGACTCCAAGGAAAAAGTTACTAAACACAAAGGAATGATTTACCCCTGTGTCCCCCAGAGTATTGGTTTTATAAAGGGGAAAAAAAAGGCACTAAAATGTGAAAATATTGAGGTCATTTTCCTAAACAGGGAGGAAAGCTAATGGCCAGTGTAACAACTAATAGGACATAGTAGCACTGAAAACAGGGAGACATTTAACATTTCAATGTACAGTGCAGCTATACAAACAGTGCATTGGCTTTACAGCTGACTAATCTGTTACACAGTAAAACAGAACCAATTTGTATTGCCATATAGTTAAGTTTAGGGCATTATTGATACATGTATGAATAATACTTGCTTTGTCAAAAAACATGCCAATGGAATGNTAACTGGTCAATACTTATTTCTGTCTTTCAGAACAAACAACTTCTGTATTTAGAAAGACTGACATAATAACAGCCTTTGAACAGGAGGTACTTTGATGCCGAAGCTAAATACTCTCTATGACTCCTGGGGAAGGGAGGAGGCTGGCCTGTGGTAGGGACAAGAAAAATTTTATTTGTGTCCTTTGCATCCTGAAGGTTACAGTGGCTGTACTGCAGATACAATAATAAGACAACTTTCTATTTCATTCTTCTGACAAAAAATATTCAACTGGGTTACAAACACCTGGCCACAGCAGAAACTGCTGCCTGCAAAAAACTCCATGGTTCTCCCAGCCTTTCTTCTTGTCTCCATCTCTTTTGCAAGCTAACTGATTTGTAGTGCCTTAAAAAGGGAAAACAAAACTTTGGCTAGTGAGATACTAGAATGAAGAGAAATTTACATTATTTAATTACATAATTATGTAAAGGAAATAATGCAAATATTTAAGAATTATTGAAGAGAAACAAGCCTATTAAAATTAACTGCAATTTGTGCCACAGCTTGCTAACTGCCTCAATAAACAAGTGGTCCTTCTTTTGCTATAGATACTGAACATCTCCCTCTTCAGAAACCTAGTCTGTACTTCATTGCTTTGATTCCCTCCCATGTCCCCATAAACACATCTCTGAAGCCTAATAGGATTACACTTACGTAAAGGGTTAGTGATTTTAGCCCCTTCTTAGGAAACCACAAATCACTGTCAGCACAGGCTGGAGGAAGAAGTGCAAATATGGAAAAAGAGGGATTGGACAGATGCATTGCAAAAACGTTGCCTGGGACAAGCACAACCGCCATGCTCAGAGAGTGCTGTGTCACTGTATCCTTACCAGCTGAAGCCATGCTTGTTGGAAGGCGTGTACTTCTCCAGGAGAGCAGTCAGCTTCAGGAGAGAGTACTTCTGCAGCAGGTTCATCTGGGCCACAGACTGGCAGTTGATCTGCAGTGATGCCGAGCTGAGGCTGGGCCGGTGGGAACTCTGGAAGCTGTGCCACCTTAGCTTGTGCCTGTGGAGAAGATGGGAGACAGAGAAAGGGCAGATTACTGAAATGTCTTTGCAAGACACGTGCAGGAATTACTGCAAATGTACTGCTGAGATCCCTGCCCTTGGCGGCTGCATTCTTCTGAGATTTCACAGGCATCAGCCAGCAGCATCTCTGCCTCACCTGGTGTGATACAGCATGGGCAGGTGCTTCACACAGGAATGTGCACTCTGAGCTGACCTGCAGCTCAGTGCTAGCTACACAACCTTGCCCTATCAGATATCCTCCAAGGGCTCCAATGCCCTTCACCCAAAGTCCTTTCAGTTTTATGGCAGTGGAAATCAAAAGACTCCATTAAGAAAAAATGGCATGAAATTTGAAGACATATCAAATAGGAACTCTGCACTTCTAAAAGTCCCATTAAGTTTATACAAGCAGCTGCAGATGACGAAATGATTTGCACCACTTTTAAAGGAAGACTGGAAACAAAGCTAGAAAGAATTAAAATCCTTGCTTTACTCACAATACAAAATACAGTTATGGTAAAACTCCCAGCAGAATCTGGAGGCCACTGGAACTCCCCCAGTCTCCCACTGTGCTACAGTGACACTGCTTTAGGTTTCAAGAGAAAGTAATCAAGCCTCATTTCCCCCACAGATTTAGTACCCTAGCATGCTATTAGAAACAGCCTGCTACTGGAAAATGCAATTTTTTGGAACAGTCTAAAAGTCAAGGCTTTTACCACACACTGACACAAACCAGAACATACTTACTCTTGGTTCTCCTAGCCAACTTAAAAAGTGATTAATCCTACTTGATGGCCCTCCCCTCCCATGCACCATTTCAGTTTGAAGAATTATGGTGCCCCAAAACTGCAATAACTTTGCTTTTTCAATGACAACTCAGGCTGAACATACAAACATACAGCTATGAATTGTAGGAACCATAAAGTCTTGCCCCAATACTTCTCTTGCCCATAATGGTTTTGGGTAGCAATGGAACAGCACATGTGTGCTTGAATGGCCACAGCTTGTACCGCACCTTAACTAAGTGTGGTGCAGCTACTATAGAGCTGCTTGGGCTGGAGGGGACATCTCCAGGCCACCCCAAATCCTAACACTCGTGATCTCACCTGCTGGAGCGTGTCAGCGATGCACCAACCCCAGAGTCTCTCCTGTCCTGGATCCCTGTGGGCTCTTCCGTTTCATTCAGTGAATTCCCTGTACTGTCGAGGTCACTTGGTGTTCTTCGATCATTATCCACATCAAGGTGAATTTGCTTTGGAGAGGAAGGACATGGGGAGATGGAGTCAAGTGCTGAGTCAGAGTCCCCTTCATCCGAGAACTTCTCTGACCACTGGTTCACTATTCTCTGCATCCCTTTGACATGGTATAGGATGTCGTCTAGTTCTGGGAATATGTCTTCATTTTCGAGATCGGCCAGGTCGCTTGTACTGGAATACAGGATTGACCCTGGCACATTGTCATAAATACTCAGGCGGCTGCTCATTGAACTGGAAGAGTTTCGCCTTTTTCCCATGCCTAGCTCTTTGGAGCTGTCGCCACTGTTCTCCCTCTGGAGGGTGAGGTGGCCGTGTCCATGGAAACTCCCTGTCCTCCAGTTCACAGAGGTGTTGCTTTCTGTAGGGGAGAAGTTGCCATTGGAGAGTGCTTTGGGAAAAGTGCCGGGCTTATGATCCTCAGGGATAAAAAACACTGTGTCTTCTGCAAAACTGCCCCGGTTCTTGAAGTTCTGCTCCATCACATCGCTGAACGTTGACTGATTGAAGGGGTCAAAGCCTTCCAGGTACATGCCCACCCTTTTATTGTAGGCACTGAGGCTGCGTGTTCGTGTGACAGGACTGGGTGTGCTGACAGCACTGCTCGTCTCGGACTGACTGCTGCTGCTGCTGGTCTGGGTGGAATTGGAGACGCTCCTCTTTCGTACCATTGGGAAGTTGATGTGATTGCCGTTGAGGGTGGAAATCTCCACACAGTTAAGTTGTTTCAGTTTATCTTCATCCATGCCCTCCTGCAGGATTGGCCCGCTAATAATCAGGCCAAGCTTTGAAGGAGCTTTGCTCTTGCCATGGTGAGAACTCCTGATTTTAAGGCTTTCCATTCTCTTGAGCAGGCTCTTTGTTTTGGACTTGGCGTTCTTCTCGTTGGCTTTTGTGTTGAAGCTGAAGCTATTCAGTTCCCTGGGCGAGGGCAGGCTGCTGAATGAGTCATCGTTGGCTACAAAATTGCTCGAGGAACAAACGCTCACTACTGAGTTTGTCCTGGTGGTAGACGCCTCGCTCTGCAGGGTTGGTTGGTGGCTGCTGGTGCTGCTGATGCTCAGAATAGAAGCCACCTCCTGGCGCTCGCTGAGGTCTGTGAGCACACTCTCCCGGCTTGCTGCGTTCGTCAGGTGAGGAGCTTCTGGGGATGGGATATTCAAGTCTGGTTTTGGAGGGAAGACATCAAACTCTTCAAGCCGTGACCACCTCTTGCTGTCCCTCTGAAAAGTCCATTTGCCACTTATTGCACAAGGTTCATCTTCATCTGAATCTTCACTCTGCAAAGAAGAACCCTTAAAGTATTGCTTGCAAACTGCTCAAACAGCAAAGGCGCTTGCATTTAAATACAATGTCCACTAAACTGCTTTAAGCATGACCTTGTTCTCACTCAATTTAAAGAGAAAACAGTCTTTTACTTCAGGGAGAGGAAGATTAGGCCATAAAGCCTGTCACAGGAAAAGATAACGTGGTACAGGCAATATATTCTAACTGTTTTTAAATACAAAAGATATACCATTCATGAAAAGAAACAAACAATACAAACTACTTTGAATTGTTCTATTTTAAAAACCTTAGTATCCATAGACTTTTAATTAATTGGTCACAGTGGATAGCCCTCACATCAATGGAAATTCCTGGCATGCATAACATTTTAAACTGGAGTCAGTCAGGGGTTGGGGTCCCTCTGGACTCTATCCAAAGCTGCACTTTGTTGATAGTGGCTATATGTTTATACTCCTCTTTGCAATTACGAGATGTTTCTCATACATTCTGAATTTTAGTGGCTTAACTCCTTACCCATTTGGGAACTCTGAACAGGCACCTCACTGTGACTGATGAGACAGCAAAAGAAGCTCTTGCACTGCTAGAGTGTGATGGCTCCAGGCTCTTACCTGGTCCACTCTTCCTCCCACAGGTTAGCAGCTAACATTTTAAGAATGTTCTGTGAATTCTCTACTTCAGTCTAGCTTCAGGCAAACTTTAACACTCATAGATAGTGAGCAGCAAGAGCTCACTGACAGTGTAGCACGTAGAGTAAATTGTAAATAACATGTTTGATGTATGAGTAATGCTTAGAGTACAATTACACATACATCAATTACGCCTACAATCTTTTCATCTAAGTACTGAAAGGGAACGATCCTGACATATTTGGCCTTCTAAATTTATGGAAAGTTTCACGTTATAGTATATGGGGGAATAAAACCAATGAAGATATTTTAATATGACACCGTGAAACCACAAAATAATCTTTGGTGTTTAGAGTAAGAAACACTAATTGCCACCCAGCTCCATGAATTTCACTTCATTTGTTTAATTTGCACTAATCTAAAAACAAACACATATGCATGCACCAAACTGAAACTATTTGCATGCCAAGAATACAAACATTTATTCTTTGAAAAACAAGTAAATTATTCATATTTCAAGTAGTTTATGTATGCATACTTCAGATCCTGATCATCTCCTAGATTTTATTTTTTCTTTTTATAGGACATTTCATCAGCTCAGGAAAAAAAGGGAAATACTGTATTTATTTCTTAAATCCAAAATACACGAGACACAGAGCAAGCATCATTTTCTTTGTCTCCCAACTACTGCAAGCTACTTTTGTCCATGACTCAGATACAAACCCAAGAATTCTGGCTTGCTTATTCAAGTTTTCCGCAGGAAAAATTTAAACTAATTAAAAATTTAAACTAAAATTAATTTTAAACTGCCAGTGGATAATAATTATGGTTTGGGGGTGAATGAGACTAACTGGAAGAAAAAAAGGAGCTGTAAAGTGATTTTAATTTGCAAAGAAGTCAGTGGAAACATAAAGAAATTCTGTCAGCAGAATTTTTCCCTAGTGTTAAAAATCTTTAAAAGCAAAGTATTCATTTTATTGACATAAAAAAATGAAAGGGAATAGGTTCCAAGTCCATCTGCCAGATCATGGGTGATAAATGAAATTCAGGAAAGACTGAAACAAAAGGTAACATCCAGACTCTGGAAGATCTGAGGTTCAGATCTGAAGTCAGGTCTGAGCTACAACATCAACACTGATCATTCCACTGTTAACAAGGTTCAGGAAAATGGATGAGAAATCTTCTGGTGGTCATAAATGGCAATCCAGCTGCCTACCCCTACTTTTAAGGAGTTCCTACATACGCTGCCTCAGAGCGTTATCTTCTGGAGCTTGGATGCTTTTTCCAACATACCTCAATCAGATAGGGAAAGAGGGGATTAATTCCTGGTAAACAACCTCAGAGCATTTGTATGCATTCTTGTCAGGGGTAGGGCAGCATTGTATTGCCTTAACTCAGTCATCTTTATCTGCAATTGTCATATCCCAGGGGACAGTATCAATTACTGATCCCTCCTAGGACACACACATAGTTTTAAGACAGCTATTGAGTGGCACCTTATTAGCAAGTCAGTACTACCTTACTGAAATTACAGTAGATGCTCTCTTATTTCTCACCCTGCTCCACAGGAATCTTGAAGATTCAGGAAACACTTTTAATTCCTGCTGTGCTCCCTATAAACATGTAAACTTTCTGAAAATATAGCTGTTCTATTCTGAAAATATATTGGAAAGGAAGCAATGTGCCTAATCCTTTCCTTTGCAGGCCAAGCACAGTCTAACTGATCCTGTCTACATCACAGTAAAATAATACAACTCTAACGTGATGGCAGAGAACCAAAACTGAAGATGACATCGTCAAAGATGATGGTCTAACATGAGGGTCAGCTCACTGTGGCCATCAAGTCTACTCTATAAAATCCTGCCTGAGTGCAAGCAACAGGCTACAACACCAACAACCTCACTGGCAGAGAAGTCCAGTGCCTTTCACACCGGAAGCAGCATCCCTGGGAAAAGTCTGCTAGACAACCTTTACCCACTGCCAAGCCTTGCACTTTTCACTCAGTGAGAACACAAAAATAAATATAAGTAGATCTTTTACTTTTTTGCTCTGTCCTTCCCAGGTTCTACTTAGGTGTAATCTTAAACTGAAGCTAAACAATGTGCTAGATGGGGTTTTTTTCAATTTTATTAACACATAATGCCGTAACAAAAGAATTAAATGAACTTACCCTTTTCCTGTGGGGATTAATTTCTAGCTTCATCACTGCACATTTGTTTAAAGTATTTAAGCGCCTGCAAAGAGCAAAGGAAACCATATTAAGAGAATACTCCAGTGTTTTGACATAGGCTATTCCAGTTCAAAGCTTTTGTGAAGGCTGTCCCCAAGCTGCTCTGCATACAAATAGCCACAAGCAGAGTTCCAATTAGAGCCCTAATTTACTTAACTATTAACCCATTACATTTGGCTGTACTCTAACTTCAGAGGGAGCGATAGAGGACTGCTTGTCACAACCACCTAAACCAAAGTAAAGGGAAGTTAATGGAAACTTGGACTAAGTTGAGAAGTACATCACATCCTACAAATTGTAATAATCACATTTGTTCTAAATAGAGGATATCTGAACCCTGAAACACACAACTTTGACAGACTAAAAATAACAAAAAAGTCATTTAATTTGACACTGTAAACATGTGACTATATTAAAAAAAATACTGCTTTAAAATTGTACTGTATAAGCTGAAATTTCCCAGAGGAAAACTTATTTTCCACTTACTAGATGCCTATTTTGTTTTTGAACAATGATTATTTTTGATTCAGTCCTGGGACAAGACAACTTGTCAGCTAAAAAAAACCCAACCAGAACATAGACCCAATTTCTGCTTCCTAAACTGAAAGTTTCCTTCACAGATAAAAATATTTTTCTAAAGGACTGAAATTTAAACAAAAATAAATTGCTGCAGCAGCAAAAGCTAACCAGCCTGTTTGTGAAATGTGACAGCAGTCCAGATACATATCTTGAAGTACTGTATATAGTACATATGATCATTCCTCTATTCCTCAGTGAGCTGATCTGGTCATCTGGTAGGTATCCCTAAAACAACCAAAAAATTACCCTTCTTCTCCTCTCTTCCCCAGTCACTCAGTGTGCAGGGCTGAGCACAAGCAACTTAAAACACAGTGAAAGTTGGTGCTATTTGTGACAGAGCTCCAAGGCAGGTTAGGCTCAGCTAAGTGCAGGCTGCCATGGTCTCCTGCCCTTCTCCATGTCCCTGCCTTTCCAGGAACTGCTCCTAGGACATGGTTCAACTAAAATCTGTACTGGTAAAGTGTGGTTAGAGAACTGCTGCTGCTACAGCAAGGCAAAAGGAAGAAACAGGCTGGGCACGATGCAGAAGGCAGAAAAACTGAAGCAGCATCTTCATGGAAGTGATAGTTTAGTCCTGTGTCCATACTTCCACTTGTGAGACTGTACTGTGGATTGGATGAGGAGACTAACTGAGCTGAAAACTAATCTTTCAATATTTCTTGGAGTTGGATTTCCCCTGGGTCAGTACCCCGAGCTGCATGAAGAGTTGTGTGTGCAGGGAGGAGGCACAAGGAGTAGGGCCGCCCCTTTCCTTCAACTGGACCACAGCCCAAATTCAACAGAAGCAAAGCTGAGCTTTAAAAAGCCTAATTCATTCCAAAGGAAGTTATATAATTTTCACATAAAA
>VZUA01032612.1:36447-50350 GCA_013401035.1 Horornis vulcanius | reverse complement strand
TCTCCTGGAGCCCCTTTAGGCACTGGATGAAGCATCCACAATAAATAACATCTGTTTCATACAACAGCTCTGCTCTGGATTTACTTTTGGATATCTGGATTTTTCAATATTTTTTTTTTTACTATTCTAAGGTAGATTAGGAGGCAGAGACAAAAGCTACAGCCAGTAAGAACACAACAGTTCAGTGGTACTCCTTAAACACTGACATGTGTCCTAAGCAAGCAGGGTTTGCACAGCTCTCAGCCATCTCTGCTGTGCTTGGAAAGGTGTTACGTCTTAAAATGTGTGTTAATAAACATGGACTTTTAAAACACAGATAAGACCAATTTATAATAGATGCCTTTCATGTAACTTTATCTACTATGTCTATATAAAGTTCAGGTACCTTACAAACAACCAAGACTTCCAGTTTCATTTTCCAAGCTGCAGCTTGAAAGCAAAGAGTTTTTACAGCATTGCTTGTTTTTATTTTTACATCTACCCTGTGTCTACTCCAGCTCATTTTTCACCCAATCCTATCCTCACCCCAGAGCAGCCTCTTCCTAGCAAACCTTCCCAGGAAGCAGGACAAAAGTTTTCAACTCCTCTTCAGCAGAGGAAAAAGCTGGAGCAGGGTCTCCTCCATCCTGGATGAACGGGAGCTGCCCCCAGGCACTTCTCCTTTGAAGTCTAACCCTTCATTTCCCTTGCTTTTCCTAATGACCCAAATGAAACACTTCAGGGCTTTGGTGAAATGAAGTATTTCTCTTTTTTAATTTGTCAAGGAGAGAGAAAAATAAAGAAAATTGAAATTTTACTCAGAATTATTTCCCCTGGTTCTTTGTGTTGGCAGCCGAGTGAGAAGAACAAAGCAAACCCAAAGCAAAACACACAAACAATTATTTCCAAAGAGGTTGGGCTCATCTTGGCTGCCCTAAGAGAATTTTCCCAAAAGTTCCTCTGGCAGAGTTTGGTACCACACACACCTTTGCAAAGGCTGCTACAACAACAGGGAAGGCAAAGCACAACTGATTCCAGCCAAAACTGGGGAATATTCCCAAGGAGAGAGCCAGTGGCTACACCTGGGGAATTTTGGTGTTGATTTCATTGGAGCCAAGACTGGAGTGATGTGACCTCAAAACTAATCAGGTTGGAAAAGCTTTTAAAAAATGCATATGAAAAGATCTGCTGAATTTAGTAAAAAGATGAGGCAAGGAGTGCTTCTCCATTCCCTTCATCTTTGCCTGCTTGGCAGCATATCTTGCATCCAAGTGAGGGGAAAAGAGACAAAAGAAGAATATTCCAAGCATCCCACAGCTGTGGGAAGTGTTATTCCTGCTCCATCTCCACCAGCCCAGGGACCTCGTGGATTTGGGTTGAGCAGCTGAGGTGGGGCACTAACACAAAATGTGTTTGACTTTGGGGTTATTTCCAGGGATGGGGCTTTCCCTACATTCCCCAACAACAAAGTTCCCAATCAGCTGGAGGGGAAGGGGCTCTTCCTGCCATCAGCCCAGGCTCTGCCCACAGCACAGAAAGAGATGGAATTCTCTGCACTCTTATCTAAAGAGATTTTTTTTACAACGACAGAGCCATCTGGTTTATTTTCAAATCCAGCATCCTCCCCCTCTCCCCTCCATAAGAGATAAGGTAAAAGGAATATTTCCCCAAAGCCCTGGGGGTTCATTGGGTTTTTCTGGTTGGGAAATCTCTCCTCAGGCTACTCCCTGAGGGACTTGGGACAAAGCAGCATCATCTGAGGAACAGGGCAGCTCCACTTCCCCCTGCTGTCCTGCCCCAACCCTCCAGGAGCATCTTCCTCAGCCCCCAAGGAATATTTCCTCCCAAGGAACAAACCCCTGGTGTGGCTGAGATGGGGCAGGAGATGAGAGGAGCCAACACTGCTGTGCTCAGGGCAGCCCCGGGGGTGACCCCAGCATGCATCCCATGTGCAGAGCCATCCCATAATAAACACAACTTCTTCCCTCCTCTGGTCCTGTTCTCAAGCACAGCCTGAGAACCATCTGAGAGCTCAGCACATCCAGACTTCATTAAAATTAGCAGAATCTATCCCCAAATTTCCCTTGGGATGCTGAATTGTTCCTCCCTCTTACCTCTCCTCGAACCAGGCTGGGCTGAGCAGCTCTGCCTTAAAACTGCCTTGATACATTTATTATTCCATACTATTTAAAAGGATTTCTTTTGAAATTACCAATATTTTTTGGCCAAAATTTAGAACTGGACTGTTCTTTAAAAAACCAGCATTATCTATGCTTTGTCATCCAAGTATTCCTGCACTGCATGGAGTCCTTGAGAACCAAAAACCCCTCAGGCTGAGCACCTTTAGGATGGATCCATCCTTAAAAACCATTTCCTAGGGAAATTTACCACACAAAGCTGCCTCTCCAAGGCCAAAAGCTGCTCAAAGAGCAAAGGGCAACGGTGAGGCTTTAATAGCAAAACCAGAGAGGGGAGGGAAAAAAGGACAGAAACACTGAAGCTTTATTTTTAAACAATCTGTCTGAATTAAACAGGAGAACATTGCACAACCTGAATTTGATTTCCAGGCCTGGTTAGGGGTTTTTTTCTGCTTGTTTGGGGTTTGTTTTTGTTGGGGTTTTTCTGTTGGGTTTGTTTTGTGGTTGCTTTTTTTAACTGTATTTAATTTGTCAGATCCTGGATTGCGAAAGACAAAAAACTCACCCCACGTTCTGAAAGATTCTGGTTATTTTATTTGTTCCTCTTTGAGCACTTTGCAGCTATATTTAGATAGATAATGAAACTCTTCCTTGCACCCATTCTCCTGCTTTAAAAGCAAAGCTGAAATCAGGGGTGCAAAAACCAGCAGTGCAAATTAACAAAAGTGATCTAAGCAATCAAATATTTTTGCCCAGGTTGGAAAAACTCAGATTTACTCCATTAGAGATCCAATCCTTCCCTTCTCCATCAGTTTTATATCCCTGTCATTAATCTTGCAAGAGAGCAAAATGCCTGAAAAACTCAAGTAATCCAGTAACACCAACATGTGCAAAAAGGGAGAAGGAAAAAAGAAAAACCATCAGGAAGAAAAATTGAAATTATTCATTTTAAAAACCACGAGCAGGAGCTGGTTTTTAAACCCATGACTAATAAGTTGCCAGTTGCTCTAAAATTCACCAAGAACTGTGGCCACAGGCTGTGATTTCCTCCTGAACACAAAACATGATAAGTAGTTCCTTGCTGGCCCTGCATCTGGGCTACAGCAGGAAAATTAGCATTTATTCTTGTAGCAGAATCTGGCTTTTGTGTGCAGAGCTGTGTAATATCCACAGGGCTTCACTGAGCAGTTGGATAAAATCTCAACTTTCCCTCAACAGTGGCCAAATCAACAAGAGGGAATAAAAAAAATGACCCAGGCAGCACATTTGTAACTCCAGAGCTGATCCTTTGCCATCTCTTTCCCCTCAATTTGCCCAGCATCGCTGAATTTTCCAATTTCTGGGGCATTTTTAACACTGCTGTCATTCAAGGTCTGGAAATAGAAGTTCCCTGTGTCAAGCTGAGGTTTGCAATGTGCTGCCAGAGAGGAAACTAATAATTAACACTCCTGTTTAAAATGTATAGAAGATTAAAATAATTAATGAATGTGTAATTTTCAACATATCTCTACGGAAAGGGAAAGTTTATACAGCTTTGAAGTGAATGGAGTTAAAGGATTTTCCCAAAGCAAAAGGAAAGTTTGTGGAAGAGCCAAGACCAGGAGAGAAGAACGAATCTCTGCCTCAACACTACCAATGATCACCCCTATTTTGTGGTAACTCTCTCATCTGGTTTTTTCTTCCCACTAAAATCCTCTTTTGGATTTGGAAGGAAACCACACATCCTCCACCAAACAGCCCAAAGCATCAGGTAAAGATTTGAAAGGTAAAGAGAAATTCATGTTTTCTTCTGGGGCTACAGAATTCCTCTGCTCCAGTCTCGTTTGTTCTGGGTTTGCAAAGGAGCTGACAATAGCAAAATTATCAATATCTCTTGTGTAAATGGTTTTTTACCTGCCTGTTTCCATCCCAGCCTCCCCTTCCCCCCCTTCTCCAGAGCTGAAGAACTCCAGCCCTGGGAGTTGATGTCAGGATCAGATTATGACAGCATGAGTCATTTATTAAGATTCCAGTAAGCTCTTTAGCAGGTGCCTTGAGACCGTATTTTTCAGAGTCTAATTTCACATTCAGACATAAGTACATTTTATTGGTTTACCATAAACTCTCTGCCCATTGCTGCTGCTCTTGGATCCACAGAGCCTTGCCCCCTTCCACTCTCAGTTTAATTTAGATTTCTTTAAACTTATGGAGAGATCTCTTTCTTCTTATATATCACCAACTATTTTTTCCCCTGTATTTTTTTACTGATCTCTGTTATTTACACCCCTTCCGTTTCTGCCCCAGCTACAGGATATTGGTTGGTGGCTACCAAACCCAGCTCCCTCTCCTCTATTTTTAGCCATTTGGTAATTTTATGCCCCTCCATTTCTTTCAGCTCCTCCTTTTCCTGACAGCCAGGAGCACAGCAAACAAATTAGACACCCCAGAGACCCAAGCACACACTCTCCTACCCCAGAAAAGAAAGAATGTATCCTCTTGATTAAGGCTTAATCACTTCCAAACTTCCTAATATATAATCCAGTATTTCTGCACTTTCTCCATCGAAAATAAGGGGTAGAAGTGGAATTTGAGGCTGTGTTTCTAAAGGTATTGCATCCCTGGTACCTCTAAAAGTGAAATCCTGTTTTTCTAAGCAGTCTTGGTCCTTTTATTTATTCCAGCAAAGTTTATTGGCCCAAATCTGTGCCAGACTAATTGAAATTTATTTGTGCTTGAGCCTTAAGGGTGCAGGGAGCGGACACAGGAGAGGTTTCTGAACGTGCCTTTTTGAAAAGTCATTTATCAGAGCTCGTCATTTCTTCCCAGAATCCCGTATTTAACTCCAAAACTGAAACCCAAAACCCAACACACTTTCATCCAAGCAAACCAGCAGCTCCCTCTCTCCCAGGAGACCCCAGGCAGCCTGATGGGGTCTGCATGGGCAGGGCACTTTCATGAGGAGAAAAGGGATGGATGGAAATGCCAAGGAAATTCAGATAATCTTCCATAACCCGGAGTGAGTCCAAAACAAAAGCATTTCAAAGAAGACTGAATTACTGGAGCACATGGCAATCAAAAAGAAGAAAAAGGCAAAAAAAGAAGCTGCTGTAAAACTCAAGTTATTCTGTCAGCCACGGTACTTACAGTGATTTACATTTAATATCTAGTTTCTATGAGCATTTTCTTGATGCTGTAGGGAAAAAAATGCTCCTATTTGCACTGAAATCAAGAGAGTTCTGCAAATCAGCATCAGCTGCTGATACAATCCAGATAAACCAGAGCAAGAGAACCCAGGAAAGAAAGGAAGAAGAAACTCATGTGCTGCACAGTGCTTGGACAGAAGCCTCACATCAAGAACTGCTGCCCCAAATATGTGTGTGCTAACAAAAGCAAAAGGGATTATCAGAGGGAGTGTGGAAAAATGACAGTTTTAAGACCTTGGCCTCCCCTTCACAATATATACAATTCCCAGTGCCTTCAACAGAACCTTCATATAAATACCAGAGTCAGAACTGGCTCCTCAGACAAATGTTTGTGCATTCTATCAAGTTGGGACTAAGCCAACGTTTCTTATGGAAACATTTCTGGTGGTCCTGGACAAAGAACATGTTTACTTTATAGCAGATATAGCTAAAAATACATTGTGCTCCAGCCTCCAATTATCTTGTTTNCAAAGAACATGTTTACTTTATAGCAGATATAGCTAAAAATACATTGTGCTCCAGCCTCCAATTATCTTGTTTGGAATAGTTTGAGGCTGCTCGAGGTTCGTTGCTGTTATTTTCTTTATTATATAGTGAAAATGTTGCTGCTTTTCCTGTAATTTGAAAAGCAGCTATTTCCAGGTTTGCCCATCTGTGTTTGGACCTCCCCCGCATGGATAATGAGATCCAGGGTGAAATTTTCCAGAGTGCCCATCTCCCATTTTCAAAAGCAACTCAAGGCAGAGATCAATGCTCTGCTGGAATTACAGAGCCCTTTTAAGTCTTCCCTTAATGCCACTGGCTCTGTGTTCTATTGCTTTTCAAGCTGGGTTAGCAGCCACTCAGATATGTAATTATTTGCACAACCAGTAGCAATTAACAGCACACCACAAACAAGGGGACCTGGTCCCACAAACTTCCTCCAAGCTCCTCCCCAGCCTCTCTGCAGGGATGTCCTTTGGGATCCATCCCACACGTGCTTGATGCTCTGTGAGGGGATCTGCTCTCTCTTAAATAAAATCCAGTTTGCTTACCAAAAAAAAAAACTTTCTGGGTTCTTTATCAGCCTCTCCCCTTTTGCCAAAGAATTATTTATCCACCTCTCAATTCCAAAGGAGCTTTCCCAACTCCAGCATGGCAGTGAATCAGTTGTGGGTGAATCACTTCCCATGTGCTTCACCCCAGAGCAGATTCCCACAGGCTTTCCCCCCTAATCCCATGACACAGAGGAACCCAAACAAACCCCGGAGTTTCCACCAGGAGTTAACACAAGGTGTGTGCTGAGGTGAAAAGGGAACTGGAAGAAGGCTCTGTTAATTTTACAACTCTGAGTTCCTCTGCTGTGAGTCACCAGCGATGCAGGAGAAACCCAGCTCCAAAAGCCAGCCCAGAAGAGTGGGATGTCTTCAGGGAGCCCTGCAGATTTCAGATGGAAGGGCTCATTAAAAGCTCACACGAGTTCATATTTTACAGTCTCTTCTGTCTGTAATTACCAGTGAAATCAGAGCCCCAGTGTTTGGAGGAAGCACTTTGTAAACTCCTCTGTCTCATAATCAGCTTTTACAACACCTCTGAGGAGGCTGAGGGCACACAGGAGGTGCTGCTGCTTTTGGGGTTATTACTCTGATTTGGGGGCTGGTTCTGTACAATAAGAAAAAAGGGTTCTTTGGACCACAGAGGTGGAAAAAGCTTCAGCTGAAATATTTTTTTCCCCCCACCTCAAACTCTCAGCAGCAAAAAGGAAGCTGTGAATGGGGCCTACCTGAAAGCTTCCTTTCTTCCTGTGACTCTACAGAGCAGGGGCAAGGGTTGTTTTCAGGCTGCCACTCACAGCAGAAGTCACTCCCTCAGCCACCCCCTCCAGCCAAGATAATTATCTTATTCATGGAAGCCAAATTCTGCCTCCTTAAATTACAGATTATGTTTAAAAAAACTGAAAACCTTTGAGAAAGGAGGGGAAAGAGCATCTTATCTTCCCCGTGCTGCAAGACACAAGGAAGTCAAAAGTTTTGGCCCCGTGCTGGCCAAAAATGGGATTTTTTCCATGGTGTTGCTGTCTGGATGCACCGTTTCCCTCTCTCCTCCACTCCTCCCTGCCCTGGTGCTCCTGGGGCAAGGATGTCTAATTCCAAAGCTGAGCTCTGACTAATGCAGGATGTGTGGGAGAGCAGCTCCATGAATAAGAGCTCTGCAAAGCACCAGGATCACGCTAAGTCACTCTTATCACCCAAACAGGATCTCCAGCGTGTGTGTGTGTGCACAGGGGCCTTGCTGTGAGGGTTTGATCATTGCTATTGCTCCGTGGAAATCCAGCTGGGGTGACAGAAAATGCAGCAGGAAAAAGCAAGAGGCTGAAATCAACATAAACAAATACCTTATTTTCATGTAAATGTCAGTAGTAATAAAAGCTTGACGCAAGAAGTGATTAAAGAAGAGTCCAGAAAAAAACCCAGCATGAAAACAGGTCACCTTTCAACCACCACAGGGCACAGAACTGTTCCCAAATGAGATGTTTTTCAAAAGTTTTCCATGAGGTGTCCATTACGAACAGCTGAAAATATCAACTGCATCCAAACTCACATTTAAGGAACAGAGAGCCATTTCAGGTGCCTTTCCAGCTGTCAGCTCCCCCTTCCCTCCCTCCAAACTCAAAAGAATATTTGATATTCACATCCTGGGAACCTCACTGGATAAATGCTTAAACATTGAGCTTTAACCAGCTCTGGAGCTTGCCAAGGAGGGAATGAGGAGGGAAGCAGACTCACAGGTAAATATTAGTTTGTACTTGAAAAAGCCAGAGCACATTTTAAAGCTGCTTTTGATTTTCATGCCAACCTCACTTCGTCCTCTGTCAGCCACTGGAAGGCCAAGGTGACAAGGGGGGACAAGCACCTGGTGTCTCTGGCAGCTGCTCCAGGGGGAGAGTGATACAGCCAGGCAAATGATGGGAAATGGCCAGCAGAATTCCAGAAACAAGGGATGTTTTTCTTCCTAATTTCCTTTCTGGCCCCTCTTGGCTGGTGCCAGGCACACAGGAGGTGGGCTGGGCTGTGCGTGTGGTTCTGGCACTCTCCAAAGGGGCAGGGAATGCAGTTTGGGAATGTTCTCCTCCTCTCTGCTCCCACACAGGCCTCACACTTTCCTGGGCAATAAGGCCAGATAAAGCCTGAAGTTCTTTGAAGCCACAGGAAAGATCCCTCCAGTCCTGAAGCAGCACCCCAACACCCTCTGCCATGCCCTGAATGGGAATCCAGAGAAGACAAAACAATTTCCAGTTCTTTCAAATCCTTCAGTGTTTCCAGCATTCTACAAGTGCACAAATAGATCAGCCCATCTCTGTGGTGCAGCCAGGATGAGAGGGACACCAAAACTCTGCGTGACGGCCAACACCAACATCCCAGCACTTTGATGTCACCATGAGACCACCGCCGCTCGCACCAAATCAAAGCTCCGGGGGAACTTCTGAGCCAGCCATAATCACTGTGCAGATGAAATGCAGACAGGAGCCCCAGGAACACCACCCAGCTCCTCTAAACCAACACGATGAGGCACACAGGGGTAAGGCTCAATTATGGCCTTTTTCTGTCTCCTCTGGAGCAGCAAAATGCACTTGCTGGGTGCCTGGCTCAGCAGTGACTCAGAGAACAGAGGGCTTTCCATTGAATCATCCACACGGTTTTAAGCACCCTCAGGTCCTGTTGATGGGAGATGTCTCACACTACCTACACCTTGCCTAAATACTGCCTGGGCTGTCCAGGGCAGGAGAGGGAGGGACGCAGCACAGACCAAGGGTGCAAAAGAGCAGGAATCCTCTGGGAATACCTGGATGTTACGGAAAGGAATAATGGGCAAACAAAGATGGAGCAGCACTGCTCACTCCCACAACATGTGAGCACTGACAGAAACTACACAAAGATAGGGAAACAATGGGATAAGTCACAAATATTTGACTTCACAAGTCAAGACAGTTTGCTTTCCCCTCCCCTCGTGACTAAGCCTTTGGTCCACACACCCACTCCATCCTCAAAAAAACAACTCCGTGAAACAAATGTGATTGCTCTAAAATACACAGAGGCAATGACCAACCACCCTCCCCCTCACAGCACTCAGCCTATTTACCAAGCGTCTGCACCGTCTGCTGCTCCGTTTGTAACAGGATCCAACTCCCCCTCTCCATGAGACATTAAACACCAGCAAGTCCAACCCCTCTCCCCTTTCCTCATCCCATTCCCAAACCTCCAAGTCTACAGGCAACGTCCTTCTCCCAGATGAACTTGCTGCCACCATTCCTAGCTGCTGCCAGGGGAAGGACACTGCAGTGTCCAGTGTGCCAGCTGATCCCAAACCAGCACTCAAACCCATGCCAAGGGCCGTGCCAGGGGCTCTCCCCTAGAGGAGAGAGCTCCATCCTCTGCCTCCCAACATCCCTGAGCTCCAGCTCTGTGCCATGCCTTAATGGGTTAAACTGGCAGAGAGGAGATCTGGATTCAACATAAAGAAGGAATTCTGTGAGGGTGGGAACTTGGCACAGGGTGCCCAGAGAAGCTGTGTCTGCCCCTGGCTCCCTGGAAATGTCCAAGGCCAGGCTGGACAGAGCGAGCTTGGAGCAGCCTGGGATAGTGGAAGGGGGTGGATGGGGTGGATTTAAGGTCCTTTCCCACCCAGACCTTTCTGTTATTCACTGGTTCTGCACCTCACCTGTAATTTGTGTCTCTCTGAGCTGCCACAGCACTGCTGGGGGAATGGCAAAGCCACTGCCTGCACCTGCAGGCAGAAACCCAGGCTCAGCCCCATTCTGGCACAGACTTGCTGCATCAAATCTTACTCTAGAAAATACTATCCAGAACCACTGCTCCAGACCACCCCTAGTAATCTTCCCAAAGGCTACTAATCCAAACCTCTGAAGCAAGTCAAGATCTACCCCTTCTTTTTCCTTTTAGCAATCAAAACAACTCGCCTGTCCTTATGTCATCCCAGCTAATCTCTTCCTCCTCTCTGGCACATCAGATAAATATCTTGTTCCTCCAACCCATCAGAAAACACTGCTGCTAAAATTATCACTCTGACCCATCAATCACCCCCCTCTCTCACACTGCCCCATATCTTCTCAGAGGAATTAAGTTCAAACCCTTGTCCTCAAGGCACTCCAGCCCTCTTTTATAACACACCTGAGAGCTCCTACCAACAGCAGCTTCTCCCCAAAATGTGGACAATCCCCCACATGCTTCTCCCTCTGGCTTCTCCTTCCCTCCCACCTGGGCCCCTCTCTCTGCTTTTGGCAACTTTCAGCATTACAGTGGTGTAGGAATTCCTTCCAGCCCTGAAAAGATGGGAGATGATCCTTCATCATCTCGTTTCCTCCCTGATTAAACTGAGAGCACCAACCAGGATCAACACGATGCAAGCAGACAAAAAGGTTTGCAGGGAGCAGATAGTGCAAAATTATTGAAGTAATTAATACAGCCCGTGGTTACAGTTTTCCCTGGATATTCCCAGGAGTACTGCCTTGCATCTTTGAGCCTGCCAGCTCCTCAGTACAGGGACAGCCTGTATTTTTTCCCCCTCTTCTAAAGCAATAAGCACGTTCTTGGCAGCTAAATTATTAATAAGGAACAAATGGTAATTGATTTATAGATGAGCCTGAAAAAGAGGATTTATCTTCTTCAGTCTTTTAAGTCACCATGCCCACACGGCTTTGTGCTGGTTCTATCCCATCCAGACCTGTAATGCAGCACATCCAGCTCCAAATGATCTGTGGTTATGTGACCTCTTTACCTCTGTTGTATCTGACCACTGACCAGATATTGCAAAAGAGAAACAAAGTGCTCATTGTTCCTCTCTCTCCCTCTCTTCTCAGCCGGCAAGAAAAAGCTTAACTGGATTAATTCTTAAGATTTTATTTTTATCCATTGTGAGCTTGTGAGAAAAAAAATATACTCATGGAAAAGATGAGTTTTGAATTCAGGCTTTGAATATGCTGAGCTTGGGGAATTAGCTCTCAGTGCTGGTGGAAAGTTCCACAGTTCTGGCCCAGGACTTCACACCAGAAGTCTCTGTCCTGCTCCTCAGAGCACGACTTTCCCACATTGCAGCTCCAGCACTTGCATCAACAATCTGCACTCCTGTTCTGCTGCCTGACCTGAGGATCTCGGGGAAGGTCTTCCCCCTGCACGGATCTGGGCTCCCTTGTGAGGCAGGCAGGAGGAGAGCAGCTCCTCCACAGGCTGCTCTGTTTATTGTAATAATTACCAGCACCACACTCCCTCCCCACTACTTTCACAACATTCCCCACAACGTGTTTGGCACCAAGGACCGATCAGCAGCCAGCCTGCAACAAACTCAACCTTTCTGAGGCAGACCCGTGGCTTTACTGAAAGCAACCCAAAGTTTGTTTCTAGAAACATTATGGAGATGACATGTAAAACACACAGCACTGCTGCTTAAAGGCTGGCTGAATCCCAAACAATGGGAGCTCTTCCATGAGGCAAAAACAGACCTTCAAAGGCTTGTGGGCAAATATACTGTCACTGAATATTTTGTCATGGAAGCGAGAGCCTAAAAATATACCAGGAGCAGATAATGCAGTGAGACAGCCCGGCGCACATCCTGCCTGCACTCTGTAAACACCCGATGTGAACTGGCACCATTGTACAAATCAGGCCACCCATACCAAAAAGTAGGACAGTGGTTTGTGACCAGCTGCAGCCTCCATCCCAGAGCCCTGTGCTGCTCCTGCAGCCTCCAGCCCAGAGCCCTGTGCTGCTCCTGCAGCCTCCAGCCCAGAGCCCTGTGCTGCTCCTGCAGCCTCCATCCCAGAGCCCTGTGCTGCTCCTGCAGCCTCCATCCAAGAGCCCTGTGCTCCTCACCCCACAATCATTTTGGGAACAGTGGTGGGAAGCTCTGGTGGGAGCATGGCTGGGTTGTGTCAGGAATTGGGAGGTGAGGAAGGGGCACTTTGGGGTCCCATCCCTGCACCCAGAGCTGCACCACGTCCTGCCCACATCAGGAAACCCAGCCTGGGGATGTGCTGATTCACCACGGGGTTGTCATTCTGAAAATACTTCTCCTCTCCTCCTCCTCCCTGCCAGGGAAGGGCTGTTGGTATCTCCTTTCTCTCAGCACAAATCAAAGACAAAACACGAGTGCCCCGGGTAACTGGAATACATCACATTCTGCATTCCTTGCTTCCATTTGCAATATTTGGGCTTGAAGGGGAAAATATTTTGTTTAGCATAAATGAGAGAATGGTAAAAGCCAAAGCAGATTGAAAAAAGTGAGGCTCTGGGGACACAGTTCTCCAACAGAGCAAAGTGAGACGAATTTCTTGTTCTAGCACATAAAGCTTAGCTGGATTTGGTAATGAAACCCAAGTTCTCAAAATCTTCAGGTGCTTTTTAAATGTTTTATCCTTACCAAAATTGTCCCCATTGCTCTCAATGCTTTTATGTAAATACAAGTGGCAGGTCCCTCCTGTGCAAGCGTGCAAGGACACTGGAAACACTCCAGAAGTTCCAACACCACAAAAATAGACGTCAAAACTTGAAAGCATGAATGCAGTTACGCATAACAGTTCCCAAAACAAAAAGCCCTGAACGAGCCTCGGGTAGAACCCAGGAGCATTCAGACAGTTTAATCTGTGCTCAGAACCTCCCTGTGCCCAGAGCTACAGAAAGTTCTCAGCTGTAAGAGGGTGTCCAGAAACAAAAAGCAGCCTCCCCAAACCTGAAAGGTTTGTTCCCTTGCAGGAGAGCTCTGCAGCTGAACCTGTGTGTGCTCATTTGCACACGGAATGAATTCAGCGAATTCCATTCCGGCCCTTCGCACCGCTGGCTCTTGAGGATGCGATTGTTTCATGGCAGCACCCACTAATCCCCGCTAAAACCCAACCAAATATCGGGGCTAATACACAACCAGCAGAGAAGAGAAAGTCCCTGAGCCAGGCATTTCCATTTCCAGCAGGATGAGCAGGTAAATGAGACGGACAAACAGGAAGGAGCAGTTGCTGTGTACCGGGGTGTGAAGTGGCTTCATGGGGAAAAGAAATTAAAAACATCCCCAACCCATTCTTCCTGCAGCAATTAATCAGATTTCACTTTCAAAACTTGGGTGCTAAAGTCCAGGTAAGCAAATCCTGGGAAATACACCGTTTCGTTTTTAGAGGCAGGGAAAGAAAAGAGGGGAAAATACATGCTAAGAATGAAAAAGATTGATTTTTCTGAAAATCAGAGTGGCATCAGGAAGGGAAGGCTGTGGGGAAATGTGTAAACGAGTAAAGCAAAGAGCACCAATCCTTTCTGCCTTCCTTGGCTGATCACCCTTGATAAATTATCATGACTCTTCTGGGATTCTTTGAGAATCTGCTTTTCATTATTTACTCGTATTTTTTGGAAGATAAGAGTGTCTCTGCCTTTGAAACTTCCACAAGGGCCACACACTCCCACACAGAAGGATTTCACTGCTATAAAAGCTCTGCCTGCTCAGCCAGCTACTACTCAGAAATAAAAAAGCAACATGGATGGCTACAAGAGGCACTGATATGGATACCATGCAAAAAAAGTAGCATTGGGTTTTTTTGAGCACTTGATGTTAAGGATAAAATAAAAA
>VZUA01032612.1:0-20982 GCA_013401035.1 Horornis vulcanius | reverse complement strand
AAAAAAAAAAAAAAAAAAAAAGTGTTTGGGCAGAGCCTGAAGGTTTCCTACATTTCTTTGTGCTGTGGTAAGTCCAGAAAGTCCAATTATGTCACTGCACATGGGGAACGAGTCTGACCCTGGAGAGGCAGCTCAGCTCCCATTATTTTTTGTGGAGTCAATTCCCACTGTGAGACCATCCAGGCAGCCCGAAAATCTGGGGCTGAGCTTTCCAAAGCTGCCAACTTTCTCTGTGTGTGCAACACTACAGCTGCACACACGTTTCTGTCCCAGAAACCCTGAACAGAAACAGAAGTGCCCCAAGCTTTGCCTCCAGGGTTTGCATCACAATGAACAATGCAGCTCTGTGTTGGCCACTGTCCACACAATCACAATAAATAAACAGCTTCCAGCATTAATCACCTTTTGACAATTTACACCACAACAGTTTATAATCTTACCTACTTTAATGCCTCTGAAGTGTCAGAGTTCATTCTGCACTAGATTAAACGCAAGAATAAAGTAAATAAAAGATCCCACAGAATGGCAACCACCTCAGAGTAGGAGCCCTTTTTATCTAACCAAACTCACAACAGTGGAACCCTGAAGTAACAGGCACAGGGAGCTTCTTTTGGACCTCAGAACCACTCAGGTAAATGCTAAATAACTCATCCTTCTGCTCACAGACCTTTAAGCTTTCCAAGCTTACCAGTTTATCCATCAGTCAAAAGGAATATTGCTGATTATTCCCTGGAACTGCAGCATTCCAGGCACAAGAAGCTCAAGGTATCAATCTCAGTTCAGCAGAATTTATTGCTCAGCTGGTGTTCAGCAACTCTGGACTCCACCTGAGGATGGTTCTGCCATCATGAGATGCATTTAAATAAATCTTCCAGAGCTACTGCAACACTTCCCAGCCCTTGCTGGATGCCAAAGGACAGGCAGATGTCTTCTGCTGCCTTAAACCACATGGGATGAAGGAAAATTCCTTGCATCTCCTCAGAGCGTGTGCTCCTTACTGAGACTCCAAACTGCTTTGCTTTGCTAAGCACTTGTAAAGCATATTTCAAATAATTATAATCCTGAGGTCTCCTCTAACATTACCACAATGTATATTTATTAAGTTAAAAGCACGAGCTGCTCCCAAACAGTTATTTAACATTCATTGTAGCTTGTCCAAGCAAGCCCTCCATGCTCTGCAACCCTGCTCTTCCCTCAGGGCAGAAATGCTAAGTGCAGCTTGAAACAAGACGCTGTTTTGTCCTGAATTTACCCATAAAAGAAATATTTGAAGGATTGGTAATATCTGTCTTTCTCACATCCCTCCTGAAACTGTAAAATCCTACTAGATCTTAAATAAAACCGAAGATAAATAAGAAAGAAGATAGATAGATGATGTTAAATTCCAATTTTTCCTAAAATTGTGGGAATCACGCTCAAATCTCACCTCTGACTTGCTTCACTGCTGCTGATACCCCCAGCACGGGTGAGCTGGGTCATCACCCAGCACTGCTCTGCTCCTCAGGGGTGAGGGGTTTTTAAATGAAACCTTATCAGAGACTTCCCTGCATGATTTGCCCACTTCCTTCAATAGTTCTTACTCTCCAAAACTATTTCTAGGTAGGATCAGGAGTGCCACAAATAATCACAGAGTTTCTCCAGGTGGGGAGAAAGAAACCTCTGGAGTTGTGTCTGGGCTGCCCCTGCAGAGGAATTTGGGAAGTTCGGGCTCCACAGAAGTGTCAGGCCAAGGGGACACCCAATGTTCCCATGTCCCATCCCTCTCCAACACGAGGCAAATCCCAGGCTTTAATTTAGACTAAATCAGCAATAAGAATGTGACTTCTCAAGTGCCTTTACCCTCTTGGAACTGGGTTCAGAAAAGTCCTCTGAAGGAGCACAAGTTGCAAGGGCACACAACCCAAAATCATAATGAGACAAAATTTACCATCACCTGATTTAACATCATTTGGTGGGAGTCTTCTACAGGCAGGCACGAGGTTAATTTTTTTCTCCAGTGAAAAAGATAAGACCCCCACAGAATTAAGGTGCAATCTAGCTTTAAATCTTCTCAAATTTAGTTTAATTCCCTTGTTAGAGGAGAAATTTGGTTGATAAAAGGTAATTTTCTAAATAGAATGCTTTTAGACTTCTGTAAAGCCATCAGTTGCATGCAGCTTGGTAAAAATAAACCCACAAAAACAGTTTAGGGCAAAAGAAAACATCTTAAAACAAAAGATATGAGAGTTTCAATCCATTGTTTCTATTAAGACAATGATGAGTGAGGTCTGAATCCCAGCAGGGTAAGAAGTATGTTTACTGAAGGGGAAAAAGGGAATAATGCAGGATTTCTCAGTCTGGCCAAGAGAGGTAAAATGAAGCAATGCTGTAAGATGACACTGGGCCAATTGAAGCTGAAATATGGCACTTTTTTTTTTAATGGGAGGAGATTATTAGCTGTTTAAAAAAAAGGAAAGAAAAAAGAACAGCATAGTGGAATGTCTGTCTTGGTATCTTTATTTAAAGACAGGATGCATTTCTGGAAGACACACTCGTTCAGGTTACTAATTTCAACAGAGGTCAAAACTCTACCCACAAGCTCTGATTTAAAAGTGCACCATTTACAAGGTATTAGAGTGGGTGGTCTTGTTGCCATAAAGATAAAAAGAGACTCAGAACTGCAGCAAACTCAGAGAAAGCCAGAAATGGGATCATGCCTTTTAATGGTGTTCTACCACCGGGCTAAATCAGCGCTGTAACACGAAGCCACATCCTCACTCAGTCCCGGAATGCCTCTTTTTGTTTTACATTTGCTGGCCCAGAGAGATGTGATTACTGGAAACAAGGAGTTAAAGTAATTATCTGATGTTCCACTTTCTTTAAAACCCCAAGAAAAGCAGTAAGTAGATATCTAGTAAGCAGACTGCAGTCACTGCAAGCTGAAAAATCACTTTACGAGCAGTCCTGTCCAAAATGCTTTCAGAGTCCAAAGAAGCAGCAACCCTGCTGTTAAACAGATCTGCTATGAAGAGTGAAAAATAAAACTGAAGCAATATTAGGGCAGGGAAAGCAGAAACACATGGATGTGACAAGAGCTCAGGCAGTGCCCCAGCCCTGCACAAGCAGCTGCAGATCTCAGGAAGAGAATTACAGGGTTAAACTCAGACGTGTGATCAGTTCCACTGACTTACAGGAGGCTCAATCTGGCAAAATTCTTCAGGACAAGCAGGACTTGGAGCACGTGTGAATGTGCTGAGGCCATTATTACTCATCCTAAGGCTGCACAGGGCAAAGGAGCTTCCTCCAGCTCTCCATGGACACAGGGGTGGCCATGGGAAGGTTTACAGGACTGAGTTCGTGGAAATCTTAATTTTAAAAAAGCAGTTCTTAAGGTGGGGAAGGTGCTAAAAAAATCCCCCAACAACAGAGTGCAACATCCCCAACGAAATTTCAGTGTTCGTGTTTAGAGATAAATCTTCACCACACACCCCCTCCCCCACAGAAAAAAGAAAGACAAAAATAAACCACGAAGGGAAGGAAGGAAAAACCTCACGATTTTTAAAGTTTGTTTGAGGCCTGCTGCAGCAACAGCTTCACTTGGCTTTTATCTGCTTTTGTGGTGTCCTCCAGCCCTGGACTGTAAAAGCAAAGAGCTCCACACACAAACAGCAGAGGGTTTTATAGAACAGAATCCTTTGTTATTGCTGGAAATTAGAGATAGGTGTTGATCCCAGAAGGGACAGCATCGCCACGAACAGGGAACCTGGGAAGCAGAAACACCAGAGGCCCTGAGCCTTTATTACCAAGATAGCTGTAAAGTCCTGCCCCAGGCACAAACCAGACCAGTCCGTGAGAAACTTGGCTCTGGTGATGACTCTGCTTCACACACACATTGGAATAAACACTTCCAGATTTCGTGTCTCGCAGCACACCATCACTGTTATTCATTATTTGCTAAGAGATGACAGAAAGCAAAGGATCATCAACAAAAGAACAGAAAACTCCACAGCTCCCCCCCAGAATTCTTAGCCTGGCTTTGCACAGCTCCCTCCAGGGTGCAAGTCCAGGCTGTTTTTCCTCTCTGCCTTTCCAAGAAGAGAAATGAACAAGTTGAACAGCTTGTGATATTTGCATGACTGCAGCGAGAGCATCGGAACAGTTTGAACAGCCAAAGTGGAAAGAGTTTGCAAGGAGTAAAAAGCAGTTTGTGACAAAGCCCTCTGAAGACCCTCACCTTGCTGGAATTACTACAAGGATTATTATTAAATCTGTAATGACAAGCAAGCCCTGTCATTTCCACAGTAGGCTCTTTCTACTTATTTCCAGCTCAGAGATAATCCCATTTTTATTAGGTGCTGATCTATCACTTTATGTATTGCAGAAAAAGAGCCCAAATTCCAGGGAATGAGAGGTTTTAGCTGAAATAATTTCATGAGTGGCTTCAGTAAAGTCAAAAAAGACAAGGAAAGCAGTGCTACGCTGATTGGAGCTGCATGTGGACACCACCACTCGATGGCAACAATATGTTAAAATTAGACAAGATTCTTTTGATGTAAATTAAAGGAAAAACATTTTAAGCCATGTATTTTCAGTACACTCCAGGCACAATTCCTGTCATTGACATTTGCACGTCCACATTCTGAAATATTCTCATCTCTGACAAAACCTGAGGTGCTGCAGCTGATTTGCAGTAAATTCAAAGAGTGCCATAAAGTCATNATTTTAAGGCATGTATTTTCAGTACACTCCAGGCACAATTCCTGTCATTGACATTTGCACGTCCACATTCTGAAATATTCTCATCTCTGACAAAACCTGAGGTGCTGCAGCTGATTTGCAGTAAATTCAAAGAGTGCCATAAAGTCATAGCATTTCACATCTTCGTTGTCCAACACATCTGGGTCCCAGATCATTGCACATGGAGAGGAAGATTAGGCAACTGCCAGGTAATGTTGCCTCTTATTAAATTAATTATCTTATCTGTGTGCAAGGAATGCCCGAATTGCAGAGCCAGACTCGCTAAGAAGACGGAGCAGGATTTCATTTATTCGTTGCACAAGGGTCACCCAGCTCCTCACGTTCCACACGATGCCAAATCCCTGCTACACCCAGGCAGTTTTGCACCCACATTTGACTTTGGTGTAACACCTTGCTCCGGCACAGAAACGCTTTCAACACTCGGTAAAAGTGCCAGACTAAGCATAATGTAAGAGCTCAAGTTCTTCATTAAAGGACATGGCCACTAACGGGCCACTCACCTCACACAATAAACAGCATTTAATGTTTTCTTTGAAGGGGACATCAAAAGGCATCTCAGTTTGCATCTTCAGCGCTTGTCACCTTCAGCACAGTCCCCAAATGGCCAACTNTTGTGTGAAGACCTGGTCCGTCCAACTTCCTGAAGCTCCTGGTTGCTTTTTCCTCTGTTAGTTGACCTGGGTAAGCCTTTAAGGCTCCATAATACAGGAGCGACACCCATTGAAGTGGAAACCAGAAATAAAAATATGTTACTGATGTATCATTCTCATAATATGTAGAGATAGGAGAGCATAAAAGTAGGTGGAAATCAGACGATTCAGAGCTGTCATTTCTGTTACAATTAATTTGGCTTCCAAACAACTCAGCAGCAAAGCCAGAGATGGCTGCTTGATCCAAATCCACTCTGCCATTTATTGGCATATGGAGAAAATATTTGGGTTTAAAGTAAAAGATAAAAAATTATTGACAAATAAAAGCAGGGGTTATTGTTATCTCAACTTCCACCAACATAATGCCCCTTGCTACACCAAGCTGCATCTGCCAGCCCACTGCACACATTCACAGCAGCTTTTGGCTTCTTCAGCCTGGAAAAAACTTCATTTAAAACTTCCCAAAAGACACCCCCAGGAGCAGTTTCACCCCTGTGAGCTGCTGCACACCACACACGCTCGTGGTTTCTTCAGGCCTGAAAAGCACTGCAGGAGATATAAATATAGACAAATTTTAATTTAAACACTTGACTGGCTCTCTCCTCCACTCTTTTGTGCCAGGAGATAACACCAGAAAACTGAACTGGAGAAAGGTTATCCTATGGGCGAGGCTGTACACTGAATTCCCAAAGGACTGCCAGCTTCAGATTAGACAGCACTCCTCAGTGTCCCTGATAGCCATAAAACAAACTGGATCAGCTTTTGTGAAGCACAAGACTCGTTTGTCTCCTGTTTATGCTAAAACATGTTTATTCCAAACGGGGTAATTACCTTGGAGTAACAACATCACTTGCTGAAAAAAATAAAAATTAAATTAAAGAATATTCTGCAAGCTGGTACTGCGTCCAATTTGATGTGAGGCACAATTTTTAACCAACAGGAATAAGTTCTTGAATCACTGGTAGAAAACTTATGAGCTGTGTTTTGAAATAATCCTTGTCTTCCAAAAATAACTCCTGGGTTATTTAATTTATACATTACATGTGCAGTTACACTGGACTAACTTTTGGCCACCTTTCGACAACACTCAACCCTCAACTGGGCCTAGAAAAATATCCTTCAGAGCTCCAAGGAGCACAGGGACTGCAAAGCAAAATTAAGAATTAAATGTGATAGGATTTGTAAAAAATCAAGAGGTGATCCTAAAGCAAAAGTGTGACCAAGTCTTCTGTGATTCCCCACTTCCTCTCTCACAGTGATGTAAATTCAGAGCGGCTCTGCACGTGCAAAAATGATGGCCCCAAACTCACACAGGTGAAAAATGTGACTTACTGAACTAATAACAAAAATCACCCCACTCAGGCTTCAAACCCAAGAACCTGTGGCTGGATTGTTTTACACATTTGCACTGAGTAACACCCTTTGCTTTCAAAACAAAGAACATTTTTGTTCCCTTCCTTGCCCTCCCAATAACCATCCTTCCTTGTTGTTCAAGGTTCTCAGCCACAGCACAAGGGAGAAAAATAATATTTAAACAAAAAACCCCCCCATCCCATCCCCTAAACAAATAAACAAAGAAAAGCACACACAGGAGAACACAAGTCATAAAGGCACAAATGAGCCAAGAGCCTCTGGGCAGCTGCAGCTCAGGGCCCTTCCCAGGAGGGGGGAGGAATGTCACATCCATACCCACCAGGGTATTCCTGAAAATTCCCTCTCCCTGCTTTTATGCCCTTAAAGCAACTCTGATCAGCATCAGAGCTGACTGGAAAACCATTATCCCATTATTTTATTTATGTGGGCATATGTAACACTAAACAAGGTTTTGTTCCAACAGTAATAGACCATTAACATTTTTCTAATGAAGTTACAATACTTTTTCTCCACAGAATGATTAATTATCATGTTCCACTTGAAGCTAATTCTATGGGATACAAATTTTTACATGTATATTAAAAAAACTAAATACACCCATACACATATAACAAAATATAAAATTGTCCTAAAACTTTTAATGGCCTCTCTCCAGTCCTAAACTTCCTGCTCTTCTCCTTTTACTGAAGAGATTGTCAAACGTGCATGATCTATGGCTTCAAGCACAAACAGATCTTTCATTGACTATCAGATAAATTGGAAACATATAAACTTTGAACTCAAAAGGCAAATTACTAACAGTGCTCATTAGCTCTACCTCCCACCTTTCCTCTTTCTTCTGGAATAGCTGGTCTGGCAGTAGAGCAGAAACTCTGAAATGCCATCCTAAAAATAGAAAGCAAGAAAAGAGGAAAAAGAAAAGGGGGTGGGGGGGGAACAGGAACTGAGAGAATACAGAGTGAGAAGCTCTGTAATATAAAACTGTCTCCAGCTTCAAAGTCATCAGCCAATCATAATCCAATAAATGCTTTTCTTTCTTTCTAAAATCAGAACACTCCAATGGCTATTTTTATTCCTGTTTAGAAGCAGCTCCCCCAACAGAGCCTTCAAACCAGCAGAGCCTGGTGTGCAAAGCAGGGACTCACAGGACCTCATTTCAGGCCAGCATTTCCAAGGCCTCCACGGGCTCCACGTGTTCATTTGTGTCTGGCACCAACTTTGCTTTACACCACAAACCTCATCAGGGAACAAATGGAGAAGGGAGGAAACAGAAGGGATGTTTACCTGGAACTATTCTTCCAACCCTATTTAAGGGTGCTCCCTTCATGAATTTTTATCCATTCAAATGGCTACTCTGTTCTTCCAATATCCTAATACAAATATTTTCCACATGCAGCCACAGCAGGAACAGCAATCTGAATTAAAGCTGGTTCTTGGTCACTCAGACACTCCAAAAAGAATTGCTGGGACCCTTAAGGTACTGAAGAATCACAGCAGAAAGGCTCCATGCTCATCCTAAGTCTGGGAAATACGGAGAGAAAATGAAATAGCACCTCTTGAAGTCCCTCATCTCAGCATTTTCTTACTTCTTTTGTGCGGAGAAGCTGTGAATGCCCCACTAGTGGAAGTGCTTCAAGGGAGGTTGGAGTGTGCTTTGAGTAACCCCAGTAAAAGATGTCCCTGGACATCCAGGGAGCTGGACAAGATGAGCTTGGAAGGTGCCTTCCAATCCATACAATTCTAAAAAGCTAGAGGCTTCTTCCTCCATTTAACTGAAAATTAGTTTTCTGAATATAAAACCCCCATGCTACAAATTACTGGTGGAACACAGAGAGAGCAGCTTTTGAACTGATTCCTGTTTTCCATCCAGAGCACAGGAAGATGCCACTTCAATCCTGGATATGGAAAACTGCAGCAGGCCTTAGGATGACTGCACCAAATGCCCTTTGCCCCCATTAGCCTCAGGTAAATCAACCCCATTCTCAGGACTTCACTCATCAGCAAGAGCGGGTAAAAATCCTTCTGCTACAAAGGATTTAAGATCAGAACTCTGATATAAAATGAGAGGCCACAAATGCTCCCCCTTCAAAAGCACATAATGAAAAGGTCTTTAAGAGGACTCGATGAATATTGTATAGTAAAGATTTATTATTATTATTTTTAAATGGGAGTAGCTGCCAGCATTGGAGCTTAATTGTTCTCCTTCAGGGAAAGTAACCATGTAAAACACACAGGAAAAAAATCCAGAGGCTATTTTGCTCTCAGCTTATCTAAGTAACCCTGATCTCAGATGTTATTTCTCCATCCTTAATTTTAGTGAGGAGATACATTAAATACTCTGTTTCCCACAGCAAGGCTTCAGATTCATCTTGCTTCACTAGCTTTGAAAAGAGCATTTATTTCAAACTCGTAAATGATTTAAAAGAGAACGTTTAATTAATAATGTTGTTTCCAGCCAGATGGCCAGCTATTAGTTTTCAGTCATCTCTTTCAGAACAATTCCCCACAAGTCTTCAGATGCAAAGAAGCTTCAAAGCAAATAGATGTGAGTGCTCAACACTCAGAGGCTGCCAAAATATTCAGTAAAAAGACACAGCTATAGGTACAGAAATAACATTTTTCCAAGTGGTTTTGCTGCAGGTCATGGTTGCAAAAGTCCACCAGCAACAGACACACATTTCTTTCATTTACCATCCTGTATTTGGATGGCATTAAATTCACACATGGCTATAGAATATTACTTCACTGAAAACATGAGGCTACATGTAGAGAGTTTCCCCTGGACTTGTGCTAACAGACCTCAGACTGGAGCTCGGGAGCAGAACTCTGTGGTATGATGTGTATCAACCAGTCAAAATATTCCATGTGTACAGGAGGCACTGCTACAGAGATGAATAGATAAATATTAGGCAAACCCAGCCAAGGTTTACCACTAAACATCTGTGGAATTCTAATATTCTCACTGACGTAGCACCTACATATTTTCAAAGAGAGTTTCCAACAAAAATTAAAATTGCTTTCTTACTACAAATGAGATGCTGGGCAGCAGCAGAAAGCTTTTTAAAGCAGCAAGATAATGAGACTTGCAATAGGTTTTTAAAATCCTGGGATTTTAAGAGCTTTCCCAACTGTAATTAAATTTCCTGACAGACAAGGACTGCATTTGGGAGGTAGATATGGTATGAGCAGGATGCAATGTTTTGCTCACAGTTACACCATGGTGTGGAACAAACCCTGATATTTTCAATCTTCCCTAACCACAATGTGCATTCATTATGCAGCAATCCACAACTGAAAACCCCTCTTTATTCACTTATGATGAATGCAATTGCAATTCTATACCTGAACTTTCAGCCTGTAGTTCTCCCAAACAAACAAAACCAGCTTGAGGAAAAGCTTCAATGATCAGCTGTCTACCTACACATGAGTTATTTATGGCATCTAATTCAGAGCAAAGCTCAGCTCCTAGAATACCACCAGACCTTTAATGGCAACAGAAACCAGCTAGAAAATTGTATCAGCTCCAGTAAGTGGACAGTGATTATCTGCTCTTTAAAATTTGCCATTTTGCTGTGTAAAGCTTCATTCTACCACAGTGGTTTCACGTCTTCTGGTTTGTACTTTCTACTATTCTTGTGCAAAAACTGGCTATTTTGAACAGCAAACAATGTCATGAAACAGGCCAATAGGACAGATCTGACTGACGGTGAAGCTTATACTAAGTCAGGTAAATTTAGGCCCCAGAAGCAGATATGGAGAAAGAAAAGTAAAATCATTTCTAACTCTGCCCATTCCAAACCCATAAAACTCTTACATGGTTGTTAATCCAGCACCTCCAGTGCCCACTGGAGTTTTGCTTGAAGGTTCCAGGCCAACATCAATAACTATTCCAGACTTTTTATCCCACAGGCCCCAGATTTATCCCCCAGATTGTTGGGAAAGCAGGGACAGATATTGTTAGCAGACCTTGTGCTCTCCTGAGTTCAAGGCCTGTAATTGTGGGGGGCTTTATCTAGAAAACATTTCTGCTTCCTGAGCTTGTGAGGCTGTGGGGCAGGGGAAGGACACACTGGAATAAGGACTTCACCACTGGTTTGAAAGCTGGTTAAAATGGTTTAAAAAAGGAAAAATAAACCAACACAGAACAGCTCAGTGCTGCCTTCTGCCCAGGCACAGGATCACCCACTCCAGAGGTACCTCAGCTACAAATGTGGAGGGTCTCTGCCCAGCCCCACCAGCAAACCCTCACTGAAATATATGAGTGAACTCCTCTGACAATTAAATATTTTGCAGAGAAGTATCATTTTCATCAAACTTCCAGCTAAACCCTGCCTGGCTTCCTACCAGATTGCCAGCCCAGGCCTGGCAAGTGCAGTCTTCCTGGAGCTGGAGCCCCCAGGTCCCGCAGGCTCTGCAGGGCAGGCTTCAAATCCTGCAAAGAACCCACAGGAGCCACTAAATCCCTGAATTTAAAAGAGAAAAGTGAGCAATATTCAACCTACACACACATCTCCCTTGTTTTCAGTTCACTGCTTTGCTGTGTTGGCCTGACTCTCCCTTCACTTGCCTGTACACTGGAAGGAAATTTACTGAAATCCAGGTAACCAAACAAACACAAAAAGAGTGGGAAATGCCTCCAAGCTGCTTATTAGCCTTTCATTTAGACTAAGTGCTTTTTAAACAGAATTTTTCAGATACTGTTTGTTACACATGTGCTGCAAACTGGCTCTCCATCTTGAGTCCAGGGGAACAACAATTTGTTCAACAAATAATAAGGACCTTTTGTACAGTTCCATAGACTTTGTATCTCTGTGAAAACCCCCCACATCTGGTCTTCCTCAGAATAACAAAATTAAAGGTTCATGTAGTTGTGTCTTTGTCTTCCCACACAGCAGCACAAAAATTCCACTTAATGGAGGGAAAGGAAATTTGGGGGAAAAAAGAATTCTCCAGCTGTTAAGTAGATAAAGCAGCAACAGTCACACATTCAACACAGAAACAGAGACATTTTCATGTGCCACAGATGTCTTCCTCTCAGCTATTTTTGTGAACCTTAACTGCTCTACATGTGCAAAGAGTAGGTGAATTTCTCTTCTCATGTTCAAGCGCCTAAAACAGGAAGGACAAAGTTTCTCCTCTTTTGTTGTCAAAAAGAAGCGTCAGTGTCAGCATCCATCATTCAACCACTGCTGGCTGCAACTTCACCACAAAGGAGGAAATTTCTGTTTTGACTTCCTTTTTAAAAAAGATTGAGTTATGGTTAACGAACATCATCATTTCAGAGAGAAACTCCAACCTTTCCTATGATGCAATTTGTAAGGAACAATTACTGAAATTCTCAACTGCAAATTTTTAAGTGAGCTACCGAGGGTTCACCCAATATTTTCACCCTGAGAGCCCTGCAGAAAGTAAGAATCCCAGGGAGAGGATCAATCTCCTGACACACCACCCACTGCAATCGCCTCTCCAGAATTCACACCTCTCGTTTTCTGTAAGCTGATCCATATTCCTGCAGGGCTGGAAAAGCAGATGGTCCCATCCCGGGGTCAGGCACCCAGCCCACCTGTGCAGGTGCTCCAGGACAATTTGGGCACATGCAGAGCACAGCTGCACCACCTGAAACGTGTCCCCTCCTTGCCCTCATAACCCAGAGCTGAACAGCAAGCGAGCCGTGAAGGTATTTCTTGTGACGTACAAAATTTATCAGGATCACCTCTTCACCTTTCCTAGACTCACACAGGTTACAGTTCTCACAGGTAAGTTTTACAGGAGTTTCAAGCACATTCTTTCATGAGGCTGAGCAGTCAGAGATATAATCCATGTTTGCAGCAGCAGCAGCTACTGTCAGAAACCTCTGCAGCACACACCAAAACCTCCCTTGCTGCTGAAGGAACAAATCTGGTATCTGGAACTCTGTAGCCTCAATATATCTTAGGTTTCCTTAGCTAACAAATATTTCCAACTGGAGCTCAGATGATTCCTGGGTGACCCTTTAAAAAGCAATGTGTTATTTCCTACCTGGCTAGGCTCTTGTGAAGGTAAGGGTTACGCTTGGTTTTATTTGGTTGGGTTTTTAATAGGGCTGCAATTACTACCAAGGAATTGTTTATTCCCACTCACATTTGTGTTCTCTAAGGAGCTGAGACTTTAAGACAGAAAAAAAGAGCACTGGCTTTGTATTGTTTCTACAGAGCCACAGTACCTGGAGTAATCAAACTTCTCTAAGGGCAAGTCCCACACTCTGAGGGCCAAGAGGTGCCAGCAAATGAGGATCAGGTCTGAAAGACTTCAGAACAGCTTTAAAAGCAGCATCACTGCAACAATCCACACATTACCGGCTCCTCAGCTACACAAAGTTGTGCAACGGTGCCAAGAGCCCAATTATCACCAATTCCAAAAGGAATTAGCAAACATCTGCTGGCCCTGGTGGAGTCACCCCTGGAAATGGAGGGTCTGGACAAAACCTCTCCCTGCCTTCATTCCCCTCGCTCCCGTCCCTCCCTTCGCTGCCCATCAGGCCAGACTGGAAGTGGAAAAGGGTTTTTTTACAAACACATCAAGGCTGACAAGGACAAAAGTTAATTAGGACTATTCATAAGCCTGGCTGGAGGAGTGCTGCATTCCATCCCTGAAAATTTAATTGCACTCAGTAGAGGAAAGCTAAAACATAGTAATAATAATAAAATAATCCAAACAACAGAAAGAGATAATTTGGGAATAAAAACTGATTCCATTTTAATTCACGCACTTGTTGGCCCTATTTATTTCATCAAGTAGTTCATGCAGGATAATGGCATTACTGTGCATCTAACAGCATCAGAAGTTGCTAATAAATTAACAAGTGAAAATTAATGGTTGCTCAGTCCATTAAATCTTGTTAATTTTATTTTTGTTGTAATAATATAGCAATCACAAGTTTACATTATTAAACCAATATTTATTAGAAGAACTCCTTTTAATTGGATCCCTGATGTGATAGTCCCGTACAGTGTGTATTTCTTTATTTCATCATTTTTTTGCATTTATTCCTCATTATATTTAAATGACTGCAATATTCAGGGTCTTTTCCTAATACTATGAAAGTTAAGCAACCATTTTAAACATTTTATTTCACACAGATTCAACACTTACTACATAATATAATAAGAACATCATGAGTCCCTTCAGAAGCTATTTTAACTCTTTTAGTCTCTTGAGAAAGGGCAGAAGAATGAAAGGCAGAGACATGAATATCTGAAAGCATCTTAACAAATGATAAAAGCCAATTTTTCCTCTTAGCCCCTCAGTGTCCCGGATAAACATTCTGGTTGTCCCTCAACACAGAAGAAGTTTTATCACTGGTTTTAATGTGAAGTGTGAGCTGGCCTGCACAACTCAGGTGAAAAAAAAAATATATAAATATATATATTGGCAAAAGGGTTTGAATTGTAGTGACCACATGAGAAATTACAAAACTGAGGAGACACCTTAATGAAGGGCTGCTGTGCTATTTCAGCAGCAATCTTTGGAGGGGAGAGACCATAACTCCTCCCCAGGCTCCCTCCTCTCCAGCTCCTTGTCTCTGCCACAATAACAGAGTGTGTAGTTGCTCCCTAACTGGTTGTACCAACATTATTGCTCCAGCCTGACAGCAGTGCTTTGTTTCTGGGAATGGCATCGTGTGGAATACAACAACTCCACACACATTACCCAGGCTGATGTAAGAGGCAGGAACAAGTGCAACGCAGGGAGAAAAAGCTGGAGGGGCTGCAGGGAGCAGAAACCTGTGCCCAGAGAGGGAGGATTGACCTTTGGGGAGAGGAGAAAGGCACTGATGGACAAGCAGGACTGCAGGCAGAAAGTCACAGAATCACACAGAACAAGCTGAGTTGGAAGGGACCCACAAGGATCGAGTCCAACTCCTGGCCCTGCACAGGACCATCCCCAAGAGCCACACCCTGTGCCCAAGAGCGTTGTCCAAACACTCCTGGAGCTCTGTCAGGCTCAAGCTCGTGTACACTCACCGAATCTTCACCTTCAGACCTGACCTGCAAAGTCCCACAGAGGCCACAACAGCCGGGCTGTGGAGCAGCCCTGGTGCCACAGCTAATGAGGGCACTGCAGCAGCACAAAGGTTGGAGCAGGGCTGTAAAACCTGCCCATAAAGCTCGGGCACGACAGAAGGCACTGGCTGCAGCAGGAAAATCCCCAGCAGGATGGGGATGAGCAGGGTGACAGCAGCCAGAGGTGTTTGCACACAGGGACTGGGCTGTAAGTAGCCCTGCACACCAGGGCTGTGCCCCTGCAGGCACTCCCAGACAAGGCCATGAAATATTAAAGCTCTCCACACTCAGGGACAGAAAACTGAAAACAAGGTCGTTTGAAACTGGCATTGAAAGATACGTAAATTTGCACATGGACACACAAAACTGCGACTGGTCCTTTGCTCGTTACTGCAAGCAGATGGGCAGCAGTCCCAAAAGAAGAGCACGGAATCAGAGAATAACCCCAGCTGGAAGGGACCCACAAGGAGCAAGTCCAATGACCCCAAAATCACACCGCGGTGCGAAACCACAAAACCCTTCAGGGCCTTGCAGACCTGCCATTAACATCCTCACAGTTTTCCTATTTTCCTGATATCACCTCAAACCTAAGAATCCGATTAACTCCTGTAAATATTGTGTGGTCAACTCCCAACACAACAGAAGCTGTGCTCACACCCAAGATGTTCCTGAAATACTTATGTTCCTCCTTTACTATCCTTATGCATTATGTTCCTCGTGTATTGCCCCTGCTTCTCCCCACCAAAATGTAAATCATTTAAGGAACACCTTGTTCAGTGGCTTTTAAGAAGCAAATGTGCCGTGTTTCCATTTCAATTGGTACATTCTATCCTTATCAGATGAGTTCCACAAGAAATAACACCCATCTCTCTTCAAAACTGNTTATGTTCCTCCTTTACTATCCTTATGCATTATGTTCCTCGTGTATTGCCCCTGCTTCTCCCCACCAAAATGTAAATCATTTAAGGAACACCTTGTTCAGTGGCTTTTAAGAAGCAAATGTGCCGTGTTTCCATTTCAATTGGTACATTCTATCCTTATCAGATGAGTTCCACAAGAAATAACACCCACCTCTCTTCAAAACTGTTTTCTAAATTTAAAAAAAAAAAAAAAGAGCAACCACCACTTAAAAGAAGGTGTTCCTTATACACAGGAGTCCTGGCTCCCCTAAAACCACTGGTGATACCAAAACAAATAAATACAGTAATGAGTTCAAAAGAAAAATGTGCATATGAAAATATATTACAAAACGTCAGGAGATTTATGTCTTTGTGTGTGTAGCACCGTTAAAGCTCTTGAAACAAAGCACTATGTCATACAGCAAGATTATAGATACTGCTTTTAGAAATTACTGAGTGCCCATCACATAGGCTGGTTTCTGCAGATCAGACCCTAAAAATGTTGAGTTAAACACTCATCACACTTCATTTCCAGGGCAAATGCTGCTGGTTTCTCAGGTGGACAAAACGGCCTCTCTTCTGCTCAGAACAGTGTTAGAAACTCAAGTTTTTGCAGGTTTGTATGAGTATCAGACGTAGATGCCATTTTTACCACATTTTTGGGTCTCGGAAGCGAACAGAGCCACCAAAAATTCAAAAATTCTGCGAGCAGCTCACAGAGCAAAGCAGAGAGGCCACGAACACCCAGGTGGCTGTGCTGGGTAGGTGTTAATGGCACACTTGTCCTCAGGTTGGTCCGAAGAGTGATAAAAACGCTCATCCTGAAAGCTGTGACAAAGGATGCATTTTAATGAGCAGAAGAATGTGAGTTCTCAACTTTATCACCCAATACAGGATGAAAAAACCTTTCTGCCAGGGAGACCCAGGACTCATGAGGTCGGCTGTGACACCAAAGGCCACCAGCTCAGGGCACAGAGGTTTAAAGAAAGGTCCTGGTGGGGCAGGATGGGCTTTGGCAGCCGTGCCCACAGGAGGAGGGAAGGAAGATCCTCTAAAGGAGCCATCCTGTGCAGCAGCAGCACCACCAGAAACCATCAGATGGTCTGAGACCTGAGTTTTTCCAGGTGAAAACGACTGACTCTTCTTGTAAAAACATGAAGGAAAAATCCTTCTTGCCAGGAGAGTCACACTGAAATCTTTGAAGGCTTCTCCAGCCTTTTGTTGTCTGGCAGGTTCTCCCAACACAGAAAACCCGGGGTGTCTGTCACACCACCTCAGAAATGGAGCTCTTGGAGAAGTAATACATGCTGAGCAAATACACAAGCAAATAAACTAATCTGTCAGGAGATAGCATGTACGTGTTTCCAGATCCCAGCAGATAAACATGACAGTAGGAATACATTTGTTATTCTAATTCCTTAGCCCTACAACAAAACAATTTTTTTTTCCCCTCTCCTTTCTTCAAACAATCCCACCTGATCAGTCCAGGAATTTGCTGTGTAGCCCTCATTCCCACAAGCAACGTTTCTGCAAAGCTCGAGCCCTTTTCCACGTGAAACTTGCTCCGTCTCATGGATACAATAGCTAATTTTGGACTTACTCTGCTCCTGCTGGGCCAGAGTCATCACTGGCATGGCTCCACTGTAATTCAGTCTACTGATGCATTACAGACAATGCACAACATGAGCTAATCCTTAATGATGCTTTTCCCCCGTCCCCCCCTCCCCAGCATATTATTTGAGTATATAGTAAAATGACATACGTAAAAATTATAAAATGAAAAAAAAAACAAGCAGGAAACTAAAACCACGCTAAAATGGTCTTGCAAACGCTAATTTCAGATGACACAGTAATCAGATTCACAGATACATTAGGACAAGCAGCGCAGCCCAGAGGAGAAGGCACAGCTTTTAAAGTCACAAGGCCTGCTCAGAGCTGCAGCCCTGCACTGACTTCAGAGGGATTGTTCCATGTTCCCACACCATTCCCCAACCTCTGACACACAGATATTGACATCTCAGCACAGAAAACATAACCATGCTCATTTCTAAACAATAATAAGAGCACATACGAAGTTGTGTTTAAAAACTAATGCCAAGGTATAAGGCACTATACCAGCCACCAGAACAGGCTGATGCCTCCCCCAGACTGAGCTTTAAGATCTGCAAGATCCAGGCTCAGTGTCATAAATTAACATGAAAGGTTTTCTTTTCTGCACAGATTTTCTTTAACAGAGGAGGAACAGACGTTCAGTAGGAACAGCCAGGACAATTTCTGAAGGTGGGAATATTCATGACTTGTGATATCTGTTTGTGTTGTTATTTATTTTGAAACTTTTTTTTTTTAAATAAAGCATTGAGTTGGGCCCAACTCTTTTCTTCCTTCAAATCATAAAATATCAAATCCTTCCTTATCTAAACCACGTTGTTAGGAGTCACAGAAGTTCCACGGGACTTCATGCTCTGCTCCCTAACGGGTCAGCATCAGCCAGACACAATACCCAGGTCACAGCAGCAGGGCTGCTCCAGCAATTTTCTTCTTTTGAAATGGTAAATATTTCAGGGAAGTGTTCTAAGCAGGGAATTATCTATGTGGAAAGCACGCTCCTTACCAAGAATTTTAAAAATATAGGTTTTGAGGCATTTGTATTGTGTGGTGGCTCTACAGGTTTTGATTTCTGCTTCAAGTAGAAGCCGGAGCAACTCTAACAAAGGCTGAGAGATCTCATTTGCATTACCGGCCAAAATCTTAGCCACAGTCATTCAGCACCAAAAAAGATAAGGAGGCCTTATTTTTCCTTTAAAAAAACAACCACTACAGTTGTTGGAAGAAAATTTTTGGAGCTCCAAACATCCACATTTCTAAGCTACTTGCTTCACTTTTTCATGCAACAGATGCTGCTTTGTATCAGCTCCTGCATATTAAATCATTCTGACAACCAAGAAAGCATACATTTGTTTGTGCCAGAGAGAAGCATGAATACACACACACACATAGATATCTTCTCACGCAGAAGCACACAATTATGCAGCATTCAAATATTTGGGATGAACTTTGGCCTTTGCTTAAAAAAAAAAAAATTTAAAAAAAGTACTCTCAAACAACAATCAGGAACAGACCCAGCAGTCATCTGGCTGAGCTCACAGAAATCAACAATCTGCAGCAATAAAACACCACTTGTGTGCAGCCATTTGAAAGTTACTTGGAAAATTATTCTTAGATGGGATAGTTTAATACACGTCTTTTATGATTTATGATGGCCCTATGGATCGAGCTCGGAATGGAGACTAAAAATAAAATCTAAGTTCATTCAAAAAATGGAGGAAAAAATCGGTTATATTCTCCCTCACACGTGTGGGGGTCTTTTCTGCACTCTGAACAGCCTCCTTCAGCTCTGCCCATTTGCATTCCCGATTTAAAAAGTAATTCGAAAACATCAGCAGAGCAGGGCTCTAAATCACCCCTTCACAGGAGTAATATGGAAGAAGCCAAACAACCCAAACAAAACCGTTTTCTTGACGCATTGATCAGACATTAATCACAAGAAAATCTTAATGCAGCAGCACTTGAGAACACGCTGAAACTTCTGACAATGAGAGTAACCCTCAGCGAGTGGAACTGATCCGCAGCGCTTCCAACTTTTTTTTTTTCCAATAATCTCGGCTCCAGGCATATTTTCTCCACTACGTTTTTTCTCTCGTTACTAGAGAGTAATTCAATTCTGAAGCTACTTACGGGGTTTTTGTTAACGAGATAAGGAGCAGGCAGAGAGGACCAACACCGCACCGAGTGCGGCAGGGCCGGGACACAAAACAAGCCCAGTCCCGGCCGTGCCGGAGCTCGGGGGTCTCTGGGGGTCCCCGGGGCTCCCTCGGGCTCCCGCTGCTCCCCCGCAGCCCGCAGGGGCCCGGCAGCCGCGCCCTCCGCACCCCGGTACCTGGGGATGGTGATGCACTTGGTGTTGATGTTCTGCGTGGTGATCGCCTTCTCCAGCTCGTCCAGCTGCCCCGTCTTCTTCAGCTTCTTCACCAGGCTCTTCACCGCCTTCTCGCACCATTTCTCCTCCTGCCCGTTCTGCTCGCCTTTCTTCCAGCCCAGGAGCCGCTTGACGATGGGAGGAGTGAAGGGCAGGATGGAGGACATGCTGGCTGTGCCGGCAGCGCCCGCCGCNGCCGCTCCCCGCCCCGCCGCTGCCTCAGCGCCGCGGGCCCGCGGCTCCAAACTTTGCCCGGAGTTCGCCGCCTCTCCCCGGCGGCGGCGGCGGCGGCAGCTCCCTCCTCCTCCCCCTCCTGCCCCGCTCTGTGTGCGCGGAGAGGCGCCCACTCCAGCTCATTCCCAGTCTGTCTCTCATGCAAATTGCCTGCTGGCCGCCCCGGCCCGGCTTCCACCCCCTCCTTCCCTCCCAAACACGCCGCCGAGGGAGGGAGGGAGGATGGAAGGAGGGCGGGGAGCCGGCCGGCCTGCCGGGAGCTCCGCGCCTCCATCGCCGCCGCGGAGGCCCCGGCTCCCTGAGGGGGATCGCGCTCCGCGGGGCCCACAGGGACGGGAGAAAAGCCCGGGAGCAGGGCCAAGAGAGGTGCCCGGACAAACTCCACCGAGGGGAGGCAGGAACATAAACACAAGTATAACCCCCCCCAGCTGTAAAGCCCTACAAGTGTATAAAGCCCGCTCAGTGAGGGGGACAAGAGTGCCCACAGCGTGGCCGCGGCCCCTGCCACGGGCATTCGTCCATGGAAAGGAGCGTTCCCACACAGATACCTGAACACAGCTTGGCCAGCCGTGCTCAGACAATCAGCTGCTTTTTGTTCCAACCCCTTTAATTTACTATTCCATTCCCTCATCTTTCCATCCCGAGCAACAGGTACCCGAATAATTTTTGCCCTGTATCAGACAAAAACGACACCCTGGAGGTGTTTACTGCCGGAGCTGGTCAGAAATTCTCAGACGGAATATTTTTGTCAGAGGACGGCAGTTTGTTCACATCTAGGTGTTTTGTAGAGATGCTTCGGTTTGGGCTGACTCAGGGTGGCATCCAGGTACATTTCCAGTTTCTAACTTTCCATCACTGGGCAAACTGGGCTGTCACACTCCCCAGTCTCAAGCATGCTGAAAGGCAGCCCAGGTCCTAAAACACCATATAATTACAAACTTCAGCTCCTCAAAGCAGCAATTCTCTGTAAAACTACCCCAAAATGGTGCTGAGCAAGGAGGCAAGGAGGCACCTGCAGAGTCACCAGGTGCCTCCAACCAGGTTGGTTCCTTTTCTCAATTCCATCTTCT